>JANAVB010004175.1:0-78116 GCA_029216955.1 Iris pallida
ATTAAGGAAAAACGCTCTGCTAATCTGCATGATGCTGGCCCCAAATTACTGCTTAGGAGAAGATCATGGGTTTGTTTCTAAACTTTTTGGCGAAAAAACGGATAGCGCTGGGACAATGACATCGTAGCGCCTCTGTCAGGCGAAATCGTCAACATTGAAGACGTACCAGATGTGGTGTTTGCAGAAAAATCGTGGGCGACGGTATTGCGAATCAGCCCAGCGGCAACAAATGGTTGCCCTGTTGATGGCACTATCGGTAAGATTTTTGAAACCAATCACGCTTTTTCGAATCGAATCAGACAATGGCATTGAGCTGTTCGTCCACTTCGGTATCGATACGGTTGAACTGAAAGGTGAAGGCTTCAAACGCATCGCTGAAGAAGGCCAGAAGGTCAAAAAAGGCGACGTGGTTATCGAGTTCGACTGCCGTTGCTGGAAGAGAAAGCGAAATCAACCCTGACACCGTTGTCATCTCCAATATGATGAAATCAAGGAATTGATTAAGCTGACGGCCAGTCACCGTCGGCGAAACGCCGGTGATTCGCATCAGAAAGTAACGCATTCGTTCATAACATAACGGCACCCCGGGTGCCGTTTCGTTTCTGCTGTATACCTGTTCAGGGCTGCCAGTGCGGCAAGCGCAGCGTCAGTTCCAGTCCGCCTTCTGGCCGGTTTCTTGCCTCGACCTCACCATGATGCGCCAGCACCACCTTGCGCACGATAGCCAGTCCCAGACCATAACCTTTGCCCATCAGCGGCGATTAACCCGCACAAACGGGTTCAAAGATGCTGGAGAGTTTCCTCCTCATCGACTCCTGGCCCCTGATCGCGCACCTGAATCACCAGCCACTGCTGTTCTGCGTGCAGATGAACATCAATCCGCTGCCCTGGCAGAGAGAAGCCAGTGCGTTGCGTAACACATTTTCTGCTCCGCGCCGTATCAGCTCTGCATTGCCCCGCACGGTGTAACAGCCCGATCGTCGACCTGCAACTCTACCTTGCACGCCAGGGATCTGCGCTTCATAACGGACATCGGTAATAACCGCCTGCAGCAAGCCGGTCAGATCAAAATATTGCTCATCCGGGATGCTTTCATGCTCAGCCCGCGACAGTGTCAGCAGTTCACCGATCATCTTGTCCAGCCGACGCGCCTCTTCTTCATCAAATGCGATCAAGCGAACTGTTCACACTTTCTGGCGTCTGTCTGGCCAGCCCGGTCGCCAGCTGCAGTCGGGCCAGCGGTGAACGAAGCTCATGTGAGATATCATGCAACAGTTCTTCACGGCGCGCACCAGGGTATCGAGCCGCTCGACCATGGCGTCAAAGGCTTCAGCGACGTTTGAGATCTCGTCGTGGCGCTTACGCATGATCGGAAACAGCCGCACGCTTAAATCGCCCTCAGCCACGCGGGAAAAATCCTTCCCGCAGCTGACGCATAGGTCGTCAGATTCCAGGCCAGCAGCAGACTGAACAGCAATCCCAACCGCCGGCGAAGAAAACATCGGCTCAGGAATATTCAGAAATTTGCGCGGCATCATGTTCAGCGTGCTGTCTTTACGCATGCCATCAAGGTCGTAGCGCAGCTGATAGGCTTTGCCATCCGCGCCACGAACCCAGCGCACCACCCTTCAGGAAAGCGCCTCTGATATCCATGTTGCCGCTGTTTTCTGATTGCGACGGTTTTCTGTTGGTGACGTGGAAGAACTGCCGATCGCTGTTATCCCAGTCTGACAGCATCGCATTCAGCGCATCAGCCCGCCCCGCTCCAGCACGGACGCGGCGGAGGTCATCTGCAGATCCACCAATACGACGGATAGCCACGAGTTCAGGCGGTTCATGCCGTTTACCGGAGAGCGTAAAGCCGAGCCAGATAAGCTGGCTCATGATGACAAAAACGAATCCAGAAGCCGATAAAGATCTTCCAGAACATGCGTCCACGGTAAACTCTGTTTCATCGAATACGGTAACCGATGCTGCGAACGGTTTCGATGTTGATGCTGTCAGCGGTTAATGCACTGAGCTTCTGACGAATGTTACTGATATGTACATCGACGCTGCGGTCATAGCTTCACGCGGACGACCGAGTCCCTTTTCAGAGAGCTCATCTTTTGACACCACTCTGTCCGGCGCACGCAGCAGCAGATCCAGCAGATTAATTCCGACGCCGTCAGATCAAAGGTTTTACCCTGCCATTCGCTGATGCGGGTGGCGGGATTAAGCATCAGCTCCCCCAGCGCAGCGGCTCTCTGGCATCTGGCTGCGGCCTGCTCTCGAAACGGCGTAATACGGCGCGCAGTCGCGCCACCAGCTCACGGGGATAGCAGGGCTTGGGCATATAGTCATCCGCGCCCATTTCCAGACCGATCACGCGATCAATATTATCGCCTTTGGCGGTGAGCATAATCACCGTATCCGGCTGTTCTGGCGCACCTGACGCAACACATCAATGCCGCTCATGTCGGGCAGCATAATGTCCAGAATCATGGCGGTGAACTCTCCCGATAACGCGCCCTGCACGCCAGCGCTGCCGGTCAGAACCAGCTGAGCATCAAACCCTTCCCCGATCAGGTACTGGCTTAACATCGTGCCTAATTCAATCATCATCAACAAGCAAAATTTTCATGGTTATCTCTCTGGAGAATTGCCGCTATTTTGTCCCTGTGCTGAACATTCGCGCAGCCTGATTTACGCGATCCTTACAGATTCAGTCTATCTGGCACCGAAAATTGGGGTTAAAAAAGGCCTGTGGGCAGTTAATGCGCGCACAGGCCTGATTCCGCATCAGCAGAGGTTACTGATGATAGAGTCCGGTAGAGAGATAACGGTCACCGCGATCGCAGGCGATCGCCACCACCACGCTGCCAGGATTGGCCTGCGCAATACGCAGCGCACCGCCACCGCGCCGCTGACTGACGCCACAGAAAATGCCTTCACGGCGTGCCAGCGCGCGCATCGTCTCTTCCGCTTCCTTTTGCGTCATATCTATCACATCATCCACCAGATCGGGGCGGTAGATCCCCGGCAGATAAGCCAGCGGCCAGCGACGAATACCCGGAATACTGCTGCCTTCGCTGGGCTGCAAACCGATCACCTGCACGCCCGTGTTGAGCTCTTTAAGATAACGTCCCACGCCGGTAATGGTGCCGGTGGTGCCCATGCTGGAGACAAAATGAGTCATGCGCTGGTTCGACTGCTGCTGCCACAATTCCGGGCGGTGGTCTGATAGTGGCCCAGCGGATTATCGGGATTATTAAACTGGTCCAGCACCCGGCCTTCACCGCGCGCCGCCATCGCCTGGGCCAGATCGCGTGCACCCTCCATGCCCTGTTCACGTGGCACCAGAATTAACTCTGCGCCATAGGCGCGCATCGCGTCCTGCCGCCCTGACTCATGTGTCGGGCATCAGCAGGCGAAGTCGGTAGCCTTTCATCGCCGCGATCATCGCCAGCGCAATCCCGGTGTTGCCGCTGGTAGCTTCAATCAGCTGATCGCCAGTGCAATATCACCACGCAGCTCCGCCTGATTGATCATCGACCAGGCCGCGCGATCTTTTACCGAACCTGCCGGATTATTGCCTTCCAGCTTGAGCCAGACCTCGCTGCCGTTGGCGGGCGTCAGGCGCTGCAACATAATCAGCGGGGTATTGCCGATGGTATTTTCGAGAGTCCGTCACGGTGCGGTTCCTGGCATCTTACAAAAGATGCGAAAAAAAGGCGGGGTGACACTCCCGCCCGGTATTGAAGAGAAAATATCAGGCGCTTTGTGCAAAGGCAACTGCACGCAGTGGCGTATCGCCCTTATAGAGACGCGCCTGCTGCAA
Organism: Iris pallida; assembly: GCA_029216955.1. Classification (NCBI taxonomy): domain Eukaryota; kingdom Viridiplantae; phylum Streptophyta; class Magnoliopsida; order Asparagales; family Iridaceae; genus Iris; species Iris pallida. Next base: position 3,821 of record JANAVB010004175.1, read on the forward strand.
GCCAATAAACAGACGCTCGCCGCGAATCGGCGCTGCCTGCTCACCTTCAAACCCACCGAGACCGGCTCGCTCTGCCAGCCGACAGGCTGGACGACCAGCTGCCAGAAGTGTCCACGCGGGCTCACTTCCAGCACCTGAACCGGCAGCGGGGTTTCCAGGCTGCTACGGCGTGAAACGTCGATTTCCCACGGACGCAGGAAAAGCTCAACCGCGCCCTGGTGGGCCGAGGTATAGCCCAGCGGCCAGTGATGCGCGCCAACATGGAACTGTGATCCCTGAATCTCGCCATCAAGCGGTTCACCTCACCCAGGAATTCCAGCACAAAACGGGTCGCCGGATCGCGCCACACATCTGGCGTGCCGACCTGTTCAATGTTGCCCTGGCTCATCACCACCACGCGATCCGCGACTTCCATCGCCTCTTCCTGTCGTGGGTGACAAACACGCTGGTGAATTTCAGCTCTTCATGCAGCTGACGCAGCCAGCGGCGCAGCTCTTTACGTACCTGAGCATCCAGCGCGCCAAAGGGTTCATCCAGCAGCAGAATTTGTGGTTCAACCGCTAACGCACGCGCCAGCGCCACCGCTGTTTCTGGCCGCCCGACAGCTGTGCCGGAAAGCGATTCGCCAGATGGGCCAGCTGCACCATCTCCAGCAGACGGGTAACACGCTGTTTGATCTCCGCCGTTGAAGGACGCTCACGACGTGGCAGCACGGTCGGCCAAAGGCGATGTTGTCGAATACCGTCATATACGGAACAGCGCGTAGTGCTGGAAGACAAAACCGACCTGACGATCGCGCGCATGCAGGCGGCTGACATCGTTACCATGAAAACGGATTTGACCGCTGTTGATGCTCCAGCCCGGCAATAGCGCAGCAGCGTGGTTTTACCGAGCCTGACGGGCCAAGCAGCGCCACCATTTCACCCGAGGCAATATCCAGAGATATCGTTCAGCACCGATGTGCGACCAAAGGATTTGTTGATCTTGTTAATCTCAATGCTCATGATTTCCCTCCTGTTGCAGGCGTTTGTGCTGTTGCTCTAAACGCCACTGCACAATACTTTTCAGAAACAGCGTCACAATTGCCATCAGGGTTAACAGGGCGGCCGCGGTGAACGCGCCAACGGTGTTGTAGTCCTGATGCAATAATTCAACCTGAAGCGGTAACGTGTAGGTCTCACCGCGAATCGATCCCGATACCACCGAGACCGCACCAAATTCACCAATCGCACGGGCGTTGGTCAGCACGATGCCATACAGCAGCGCCCAGCGAATGTTCGGCAGCGTTACGCGGCGGAACATCTGCCAGCCAGAGGCGCCCAGCAAACACCGCCGCTTCATCTTCGTGACTGCCCTGACTCGCATCATCACCGGGACCAGTTCGCGTACCACAAACGGACAGGTCACAACACCGTCGCCAGCACCATACCAGGCCAGGCAAACATAATCTGGATGTTATGCGCATCCAGCCAGCCGCCTGCCGGGCCATTAACGCCCCAGAACAGCAGATACATCAGACCGGCCCGACCGGGGACACGGCAAAAGGAATATCAAACAGGGTCAGCAGCAACTGACGACCCGGGAAGGTAAAGCGCGTCACCCCAGGCGAGCAGCGTGCCGAACACCAGGTTAACCGGTACGGTGATCAGCGCCACCATCACGGTCAGCCAGATGGCGTGCAGCATGTCCGGGTCTGCCAGATGCTGAGGGCGACAATCAGCCCTGATTCAGCGCTTCCCAGAAGATGGAGGCCATCGGCACCACCAGCAGCAGAATCGAGATCAGCGCGCCGATACCAATCAGCAGCCTTGCCCCAGTTCACTGGCTGACGAGCAGCGTGATTAATTTGTGAAACCTCAGCCATTAGTGACCTCCCAGACGACGGCCAAGCGGCTCTGTAATGTGTTAATCGCAAAATAACAGAATCAGCGATGCCGCCAGGATCACCGAGGCGATGCGCTGGCCGCCGGATAGTCGAACTCCTGCAGCCGACAAAAAATCATCAGTGAGGTGACTTCCGTTTTCCAGGCGATGTTACCGGCAATAAAGATCACCGCACCAAATTCACCCAGGCTGCGGGTAAAGGAGAGCGCAGTCCCGGCCAGCAGCGCCGGTGCCACTTCCGGCAACACACACGCGGCGGAAGCTCTGCCACGGCGTGGCACCCAGCGTTTCGGCCGCCTCTTCATACTCCGGACCTAACTCTTCAGCACCGGCTGTACGGTACGCACCACAAACGGAATGCTGGTAAAGGCCATGGCGATGGCGATACCAATCCAGGTGTAGGAAATTTTGATGTCGAACTGGGCGAACCACTGTCCATACCAGCCGTTGACCGAAAAGAGTCCGGCCAGGGTCAGACCTGCCACCGCCGTAGGCAGTGCAAATGGCAGATCCATCAGGCCATCCCCAGCGTCCGGCCCGGAAAACGTAACGGGTCAGGATCCATGCCATGAGCATGCCGAATACCGCATTAAACAGTGAGGCGACGCCTGCAGAGAGCAGCGTTACTTTATAGGCGGCAATCAGCTGCGGATTGGTCACCACATCCCAGTACTGTTGCAGCGTCCATCTGCGACAGCTGCATGATCACCGCGCTGATAGGCAGCAGCAGAATCAGACAGGTAAAGAGCAGACTGGTTGCCGAGGCTGAGACCAAAGCCGGGCAACACACGTTTTCTGGCTGGCTGCAAAAACATTATCCGCGCCCCGCCGCTAACAATTTATCGAGTTCACCGCCGCTGACGAAGTGCGTCTTCATCACCTTATCCCAGCCGCCAAACGCCTCTTCCACCCGGAACAGGCTGGTCTGCGGGAAGCGATCTTTCTGCTCCGCCATCAGCTGTGCATTGTTCACGCGATAGTAGTAGTGAGTAATAATATTCTCGCTTCAGGCGTGTAGAGATAGTTTCAGATAAGCGCTGGCCGCATCAGCGGTTTTATGGTCGCGACGTTTTTATCCACCCATGCCCCGGAAACTCCGCCAGAATGTTGGTTTTCGGCACCACCACTTCAGACTCATCTTTGCCGTACTGGTTGCGGATGTTATTCACTTCGACTCAAAGCTAATTAATACGTCGCCCAGGCCACGCTCAGCAAAGGTCGTGGTCGCACCGCGACCGCCGGTGTCGACACTTCAACGTTTTTCAGGAATTGCGTCATAAAGGCACGGGTTTTGGCCTGATCGCCCCCGCCGCTTTATCCGCTGCGCCCCAGGCGGCCAGATAGGTAGCGGCCATTACCGGAAGTTTTCGGATTCGGGAAATCAGCTTCACATCACTGCGGGTCAAATCTGACCATCGTGAATCTGTTTTGGATTTCCTTTGCGCACAGAAACGCCATGGTGGAGTAGAAAGGCGAGCTGTTATTCGGCAGACGGCTTTCCATTCTGCGGCAATCAGGTTGCCTTTATCGTGCAGCACCTGCACATCCGTAACCTGATTGTACGTGACGACATCCGCGCGCACCCTGCAGGATAGCCAGCGCCTGCTCGATGAACCGGCGTGCGACATCTAATGGTCAGTGGATCGCCGGGATGGCTGGCATCCCACTGTTTAACGAAGGGAGCATTCAGGGCGACAAACAGCTCCCGCGAAACATCGTAAGAGCTATTAAGAAGTTTCAGTGGCATTGCTGCGCCGGCCAGGCTCAGCGACAACGCGATACCGCTCACGATTTTTTTCATCGCTTGTAATGTCATTTGGCACCCTGAAAAAGTTTGATGCGGATCTCACCCGCTGATGCACCAGTTTATTTAACTCAGTGAAAACCATAACGTTTTATATATCGTTTGATGATTTCAAAGTCGAAAAAAGCATAAGACGACGGCACTGTTTATGCAGAAATCAGCAAAAGCCGATGGGGAAAGGAACCCCGTGCCGCATGCTCCGGCAAGGGTTGGGAGGCTCAGCGGCCGCCTGACGGGCGGCGCGCTGAAGACGAGGAATTAACGCTGCCAACATCTGCTGATTTTCCAGCTTTTCAGCGTATCGTCGAGGGCATTAATCCCTCCGGCCCATGCCAGTCACCCTGATAAACATAGTCAGATGCTGACTTCCAGGCGCACGCAGCCACGTCACGCGCATCGGTGCCGCTGGCTAAGGTGCAGTTGTCGAAGGCTTTGCTGAACTTATACTGAAGACATCACCTACTTTGCTGCCATCGCTGCTGGCGATTGCGCTGTCCATGACCTCAATACGTTCGACCTGCGACTGCCCGTAAAATCACCAGCTTAACGTTGCCATCATCCAGCGCCCTGCCAGAAAGAGACCACCTGACCGTTCTGGCTGCGCATGCCCTGACGCAGGCTATAGTCACCGTTCAGTCCGGCATTAATCGGTCCTCTTTCATGGCGGTCGAGGCAGTTAACCACCCACGCCCTGTTCAGTCGCGGTTCATCGAGGAACCGAACCAGTTTCCACGGCAGCGCCGAAGACCAGTGATACGTCAGCGGATTCCCCAGCTTGCCTGCTGGCTGCTGTCAGCGCCGGAACCCGAACTGGCACAGCCCTCAGTACAACGGCGGCGATCAGTAGCGTGGAACGAACACTTTCATGAGAACTCCTGTAAATGCGATGCCGGAAAGGCGGAACTGATTGGAGTCGCAAAGCGACAAAAAGTTTAGTGAAGATGATGTTCGGGCAGAAAGCAGTCGCGACAGCGGCGGCTGGATTGCAGCCAATCAGGGCCAGCAGGTCAAAGAGCGTCAGCAGCAATGGCAGCGGTGAGGTGAGCAGATCGCCCTGCACAAACTGCATTCCCTGCCAGAGCAGATTCACCAGCAGCGACAGCGCCAGCACGCTGCGCCAGTGCTGCCAGAGTCGCGGCAGTCGGGTGCGATAGCCGGTCAGCAGCAGGCCCGCCAGCGCCGGTAAACCCAGCGCAAGGCCGATCCAGAACGCCTGACGATCCGGATAGAACAGCGCCAGCAGATCGTTGCCCTGCTGCCGTGACGCCCCGGCCATTACCAGCAGCAGCCAGGTCCGCGCCTGGAGTAACAGGATCAGCCAAAAAAGAAACGGCAGCCGCAGCTGCCCTCTGGCGTCATACTCGTCCGGCAGATAGCCCGGTGACGGCTTAGTATTCACGATCTTCGATCAGACGTTTACCAAACAGCAGCGCATCGACCGGCTCATAATCAAGCTTCTCATAGAACGCCACCACCTGATCATTCTCTTCACGGATCATCAGATGCAGTTTCGGACAGCCGCGCGCGATGAGCTTCTTCTCCAGACGGTTCATCACGCATTCGCAAAGCCGCGTCCCTGATAGTCGGGATGCACGGCCAGATAGTAAGCCGCGCCGCGATGCATCATAGCCGCCCATCAGTGTGCCAACGACCACGCCGCCACTTCAGCGACCAGAAAGAGATCGGGGTCGTGATTCATTTTGCGTTCGATATCCAGCTCAGGACGTTCCATGGCCGTAACAAATCGCAACGTTCCCATAAGGTGATCACTTCTTCAAAATCTTCCTGGCGGAAGGCGCGGATTCCATCTTCTTTACCTGCAAATAAGCACAATTTGCTGATTATCACGCATTCTCTGCCGCACCAACCCTCCATGACGGGCGACAAATAAAAAAAGCGCAAATTTACTGTTCGCGACCTGCAATACAAAGTATGCCCTGAAATGGTTCTGTGATCGCAGGCAGCAGCCCCTTAGGCTATAACACCGGCAAGATTCTGTTACCGGACCCGCACATGCACCTGCTTAAACGTTTGATTCATCGCCGTCAGTTACTGCTTTCCGGGCTGGCTCTGGCCATTCTATCGCCGCGCGCGGTTCAGGCTAAAGAGCAGTCTGCACTTACTGGTGCAAATCGTCACTCGCGCCCTGCCCCGCCCGCAAGAACGGGAACGTATCGTGATGATCGACCCCGGTCACGGCGGCATCGACTCTGGTGCCGTGGCGAAGAGGGTTCAGAAGAGAACACATCGTGCTGGAGATGCCGGTAACGGCAGCGTCAGCTACAGAGCCATCCGCGCATAGAAGTGCGTCTGACCGCGACAGCGACCACTTTATTCCGCTCTATCAGCGGGTGGAGATCGCCCACCAGCACGGCGCAGATCTCTTTTGTCGATTCATGCCGACGGTTTTACCAGTCCCGATGCCAGCGGTGCCTCGGTGTTTGCGCTCTCTAATCGCGGTGCCAGCAGCTCGATGGCGCGTTATCTGTCACAGCGGGGAGAACGATGCGACAAGCTGGTGGCGTGAAAGCGCAGCAGCAGGATCACTATCTGCAGCAGATTCCTGTTCGATCTGGTGCGACGGACACCATCAAAACAGCCTGACGCTGGCAAGCATGTACTGGATCAGACCTCCGGTTCATCATCTTCACAGCAGCACACCGAGCAGGCTGCCTTCGCGGTACTCAAGTCACCGTCGATCCCCTCGGTATGGTCGAGACCTCCTTTTACCAATCCGCGTGAAGAGCAGCTGCTTGGCACCACCGCGTTTCGCCAGAAAACGCCTCAGCTATTGCCAGCGGCATCGTCAATTACTTTGATGAGTTTGATCGCCGCACGCCTGATGCGTGTCGCCGTTCAGGCCGTGCGACTCGCCGCACTCATGCAGCGGCGCGGTTTTGCGTATAATCGCGTCAGACTTTGACAAACCATAAGCGAAAAATGGCTGATATTTCCCGCTAAAAGCGTTCCTGCGCGCATTGCAGGATGAGATTTGTACCAGCTGGCGGCTGAAGATGGCGGCGCAGCGTTTGCCGAAGATAGCTGGCAGCGTCCTGGCGGCGGCGGCGGTCAGAGCCGCGTCCTGCGCAACGGCGCGGTGTTTGAGCAGGCGGGCGTCACTTTCGCACGTGCATGGCGATCAGATGCCGGCATCCGCCACTGCACACCGGCCGGAGCTGGCGGGTCGCAGCTTTGAGCGATGGGCGTGTCGCTGGGATCCACCCGAACAATCCCTATGTGCCACCAGCCACGCCAACGTGCGCTTTTTTATCGCGAGAAACCGGGTGCCTATCCCGTCTGGTGGTTGGTGCGGATTTGACCTGACCCCTTTTTATGGCTTCGAAGATGCGCTGCACTGGCACCAGACCGCCGCTGACCTCTGCCATCCTTTTGGCGAGGATGTCTATCCGCGCTATAAAAAGTGGTGTGATGACTATTTCTATCTGAAGCATCGTGATGAGCAGCGCGGCATTGGCGGCCTGTTTTTCGACGATCTCAATACGCCCGACTTTGAGCAGAGCTTCAGCTTTATTCAGGCGGTAGGCCGCGGCTTTATGGATGCCTATCGCCGATTGTGGCGCGCCGTAAAGATCACCCGTGGGCGATCGTGAGCGCCAGTTCCAGCTCTATCGCCGTGGTCGCTATGTGGAGTTTAATCTGGTGTGGGCCGCGGCACGCTATTTGGTCTGCAGACCGGCGGTCGCACTGAATCGATCCTGATGTCGATGCCCCCGCTGGTGCGCTGGAATATGATTATCACCCGATGCCGACTCACCTGAAGCCGCCCTCTATCGCGATTTCCTGCGGTGAAGAACTGGCTGAACCTGCCATTCCTGATCGTTTCGCCGCTGCAGCGCGGGTCTCAACCCGCGCTGCGCTTACCTCTCGCCTGATCGGCCTCTTCTTTTGACAGGGCACAGATTGCTACACGTGTGGCCTGCGTCATTCCTCCTGACTGCTATGCTTATGGGTGGAATATGGCGCACCCCACGGTTCACCATGACGGCTCCTTCGCACCGCCTCGCAGCGCAACAATCAGAGAAACCGCATGTTCATCAGAAACTCTCTGTTGCAATGTTTGGGTTCGCGTTCCCGGTAGCAGACATGCCACAGACCGCGCGAGGCCTGAGGTGCCCCCTGTTCGCTTTCATTTTTCTTTTCAAGGAGTTTAGAGATGAACCAGCTAGAAGCCCTAAAACAGTTCACCACCGTGGTGGCGGACAGTGGTGATATCGAATCGATTCGTAATTACCACCCTGAAGACGCCACCACCAACCCCTCACTCATTCTGAAAGCGTCCGGTCTCGAAGGGTATAAGCACCTGATGGATGACGCGATTGAGTACGCCAAAAAACAGGGCGGCAGCAAAGATACGCAGATTATCACGCCAGCGACAAAGTGGCGATCAACCTTGGTATGGAAATCCTGAAAAGCATACCGGGCCGTGTTTCGACCGAAGTGGATGCGCGCCTCTCCTTCGATCGTGGCATGTGTGTGACCAAAGCAGAAAAACTGATTCGGATGTATGAAGAGCACGGTATTGATCGCTCACGCGTACTGATTAAGCTGCCTCGACCTGGGAAGGCATCCGCGCTGCGGAAGAGCTTGAGAAAAACGGCATTCAGTGGCAACCTGACACTGCTCTTCTCCTTTGCTCAGGCCCGTGCCTGTGCCGAAGCGGGCGTGTTCCTGATCTCCCCGTTCGTTGGCCGCATCTACGACTGGTATAACTCGCGCAAACCCATGGACCCCTACGTGGCGGATGAAGATCCGGGCGTCAAATCCGTGCGTCGCATCTACGATTACTACAAAAAGCACCGTTACAGCCCATCATCATGGGCGCCAGCTTCCGTAAAGTGGAGCAGATTATCGCGCTGGCAGGCTGCGACCGCCTGACCCTGTCACCTAACCTGCGGAAGAGTTGCAGAACAGTGATGCGCCGCTTGAGCGCAAACTGGAGCCTTCAACTGAAGGCTTCCACCAGCCGTCGCCGCTCTCCGAGGCGGAGTTCCGTTGGGAACATAATCAGGATCCGATGGCAGTTTAAAAACTCTCTGACGCATCCGCCAGTTCGCGGTTGACCAGCAGAAGCTGGAAGATGTGCTCGCCGCACGCGCTGTAGTCTTTATTTTAGTCGGGCGGACTTTCCCGCCCTGATGCATAACAAGGGGAACTTTATGTCCTCACGCAGAGAGTTGGCAAACGCGATTCGTGCACTGAGCATGGATGCGGTACAGAAGGCAAATTCAGGCCACCCCGGTGCGCCAATGGGAATGCCGATATCGCCGAAGTGTTGTGGCGCGACTTCCTCCCATAATCCGACCAATCCCGCCTGGCTTGATCGCGACGCTTTCCTCTCCAACGGCCACGGCTCGATGCTGCTCTATAGCCGCTGCACCTGAGCGGTTATGACCTGCCGATTGAAGAGCTGAAAATTTCCGTCAGTTGCACTCTAAAACGCCAGGTCACCCGGAAATCGGCTACACCCCAGGCGTTGAAACCACCACCGGCCCGCTGGGTCAGGGACTGGCTAACGCCGTGGGCTTAGCGATTGCAGAACGCACGCTGGCCGCGCAGTTTAACCGTCCGGATCATGAGATTGTCGATCACCACACCTATGTGTTTAGGGCGATGGCTGTCTGATGGAAGGGATCTCGCACGAAGTCTGTTCACTGCGGGGACCCTGGGTCTCGGCAAACTGATCGGCTTCTATGACCATAACGGTATCTCGATCGATGGCGAGACCGAAGGCTGGTTTACTGACGACACCCATAAACGCTTTGAGTCCTACAACTGGCATGTATTGGCGACATTGACGGCCATGATGCTGATGCCATTCGTGAGGCGATCAAAGCGCAGAGCGTCACGATAAGCCTTCACTGATTATCTGCCGCACCATTATCGGTTTTCGGTTCGCCGAACAAGGCCGGTAAGAGGAGTCGCACGGCGCGGCGCTGGGTGAGGCAGAAGTCGCCCTGACCCCAAACAGCTCGGCTGGAACTATCCGGCGTTTGAGAATCCCGGCTGAAATCACCAGCAGTGGGATGCCAAAGCGGCGGGTGCTGAACGTGAAAAAGCCTGGGATGCAAATTTGCGGCTTACAAAGAACCCATCCCGAGCTGGCGAAAGAGTATGAGCGCCGGATGAATGGCGAAATGCCCGCCAACTGGGAAACCGAAGCGACCCGGTTCATTCAGGAGTTGCAGGCTAACCCGCAGAAAATCGCCAGCCGTAAAGCGTCACAAAACTCGCTGGAAGCCTACGGCAAAATGCTGCCGGAGTTCCTCGGCGTTCTGCTGACCTGGCGCCGAGTAACCTCACCATCTGGTCCGGTTCTAAATCGATCAAAGAGGATCCGGCCGGTACTACATTCACTACGGCGTGCGTGAATTTGGTATGACGGCGATTGGTACGGTATCGCGCACCATGGCGGTTTCGTTCCCTACACCGCAACCTTCCTGATGTTTGTCGAATATGCGCGTAACGCCGCGCGTATGGCTGCACTGATGAAGGCACGACAGATTCTGGTCTACACCCATGACTCTATAGGTCTGGGCGAAGATGGCCCGACGCACCAGCCGGTAGAGCAGATCGCCAGCCTGCGTCTGACGCCAAACATGAGCGTATGGCGTCCGTGCGATCAGGTCGAAACCGCTGTAGCGTGGAAAGCCGCCGTCGAACGTCATCACGGCCGACAGCGCTGATCCTCTCGCGTCAGAATCTGCTGCAGCCGGAACGTACCCCCGGAGCAGATCGAAACATCAAACGCGGCGGCTACGTGCTGAAGGATTGCGACGGCACACCAGAAGTGATTCTGATCGCAACCGGTTCCGAGATTGAGATCACCCTGATGCAGCGGACAAGCTCACTTCAGGCGTCACAGGTGCGGTGGTTTCACTGCCTTCTACTGACCTGTTTGATGCGCAGGATGCCGCTTACCGCGAATCCGTACTGCCGAGCGGCGTGAAGGCGCGTGTGGCGGTAGAAGCGGTATTGCTGACTACTGGTTCAAGTATGTCGGTCTGGACGGTGCGATTGTCGGTATGACCACCTTTGGTGAATCGGCCCCGGCCAGTCAGCTGTTCCCGGAGTTTGGCTTCACGGTTGAGAATATCGTCAGCCACGCTGAAGCATTACTCAAGCCAGTTTAATGCTTATGCCCTTCCCGGCTCACCGGAAGGGCCATTTCCACTTATAGCCTGATACATAAAAAAACTCCATTCCCCTCTTCCCGCCCTGCGCAAACTCATTACTATAGAGCGGTCATACTTAATGCTGCCTGTGCGCTGACTGTCCGTCTGTTCCTGCTGTTGTTCTGCCGGGATAACGCGGTTCTGTCCTGATGCATCCCGATGAGTGAAGGCAGATTTCCTCCGATTTTATAGCGAAGCCACTTCCGTTGAACATGCGCACACCCTATTTACTGGCCCTGATGGTTTCACTGCTTCCATTAAAAAGCATGGCGCAGGTCGCGCCCGATCCGCTGCTGGCCTCTCATTGTTGATCGCTATGCGGAACATATCTTTTATGGCAGCGGTGCAACCGGCATGGCACTGGTGGCGATTGATGGCAATCAGCGGTGTTCGCCAGCTTTGGTGAAACCCGTCCCGGCAACAATATCCGTCCGCAGAAAGATTCGCTGATTCGCATCGCCTCGCTGAGTAACTGATGACCAGTGAAGTAATGGTGAAGCTGGCTGAGCGCGGACAGATTCGCCTCGACGATCCCCTGAGTAAATATGCGCCGCCGGTTCACGCGTGCCCACCTACAATGGTCAGCCCATTCGCCTGATCAACCTCTCGACCCACACCAGCGGACTGCCGCGCGAACAGCCAGGCGCAAAGCGCAGCGTCCGTATTTGTCTGGCCGACCCGTGGTGAACGCTGGGCGTGGCTGTCGCGCGCTAACCTCAAAGCAGCACCGGCAGCAGTGCCGCCTACTCCAACCTGGGCTACGATCTGCTGGGATGCGCTGTCGCGCGCCACCGGCAAACCCTATCCGGCGCTGTTTCAGCAGCTGATTACCCGCCCCGCTCGGCATGAAGGACACGACGTTTACGCCGTCGCCTGAGCAGTGCGGACGCCTGATGGTGGCGGAAAAAGGGGCCAGTCCGTGCAATAACACCCTGGCGGCGATTGGCAGCGGCGTTTACTCCACGCCGGATGATATGGCCGCTGGATGCAGCAGTTCCTTAACTCTTCGGTTAACCACCGCACGCCGCAGATCGACCGACTGCAGACGTTGATCTATCGTCGCGAATCAGCTGAGCAAGTAGAAGGCATGGATGTGCCGGGCAAAGCGGATGCGCTGGGGATGGGCTGGGTCTTTATGGGCCGAAAATGGTCGCCCTGGCATATTCAGAAACCGGCGGCGGCGGCGGTTTTCATCACCTATTGGCGATGGTGCCGCAGCATAACGTGGGGGTATTTGTGGTGGTGACACGCTCGCCGCTGACCCGCTTTACGCCAATGAGCGACGGCGTGAATAATATGCTGGCCGAACTGGTCGGTAATCAGCTTGGCTCACCGATGATGGTGCAGGCGATTCGTTAACGCTGCTGTACGCCACCGTCAGACTGGCTGACCCACAGGGTTGGCCATCATCACTGCTGTGCCGGCGTCACAGGTCGACTCTTCCGCATACTCCGCTAACACAAAACGCGTGCCATCAAACTGCCAGCGTGTGGCACTGCCACAGTCACCCAATCCACGCCCTTTACCAAAGTGTAGAGCTGGCCGCTGGCCGCATCATATTCGGCGTTGATCAGCTCAAGCTGCCGATCGCTGGCACCTGGTGGGTAACGGCAGAGTTAAGGTGATGCCGCGCGCGACATACGGCTGGCTGCGCGTCACTTCAAACGCCAGATCGATCACGTTATAAGCCCCCATTTCACACTCACCAGCAGCAGCGCGCGCTGAATCGGTGAGTGGCGCAACGCTGACTTCACGGCGCAGTGGATCGATGAGCAGGAGTCGGTATTGACCCGCCGGTACCGTAATCAATTAATCCGCTGGTCTCGTCGCGTGTTAATGCCGCGGGTGGCTCGACAGCAGCGGCGTGGCGGCCGCAGGCGAACATCCCAGCTGGCGCGATCGCCACGTTTGACCCATGCGCTCATGCTGTTGACCCGCCCCTGGGTGTCATCCATCAGCAACAGCGCGGCCTTCATGCCGCGCAGGGAGATCAGCGCATTGGGATCGAAAGTGAGCTGAAGGGTTTTCGCCTCCATCACCAGATCAAGAAACTCATCAATTGCGATGGCATTGCTGGTGGCGAGATGATGCGGTTCAACCGTCCAGTGTTTGAGGTCGGGTTTCAGACGGCGCTGATCCAGTAGCAGGTTGTCCTGAAGCGAACCGCCAGGCAGCGCGCCACTGTAGGCACTGCCGTAGTCGATTCGCAGCAAGGGGCGATCGTTGACGCCCGCATGCCGCGAAATCGTCATCACTAACCCTTTGTCGCCCGGAATATTGCGCGCCACGCAAAAGGCTTCATTGTTGCAGGTGATTTGCCAGTCGTTGAATGACTTTTGCAACGGTTCCGCCTGAACACAGGCAACCCACAGAGACGGCAACAGCCACAGCGATTTCATCCATACGACATTAAGAAAATCGATCCCCGAATACCCAGAGTGGAGAGGATAGCGCATCAACGGGCCTGCCAGGGTTCCCATTCTGTGAACCTGTGCAAAGCGCAGTTAACTGCTTAAAAAGCGTGCTGAAAGTGGATTATGCTTCACTTTCCACGCTCAACGCCGTCACGCTGCAACAGGCTAACTGCATGATTTTTATGGTATCAGCCAGCCAGCAATCTGCGCATGCTGCAACAGCATGACGGTTTTGCCGTCGCGAATGCGGCCATCGCGACCATTGCCAGTGCATCAGGGAAAGGCAGTTCCAGCACGTCGATCGACTCATCTTCAACGCCGCCGCCCGCATTGTCGCGCAGCGATTCATTTATCCCTGCGAAAAAGTGGATCAATTCAGTGACGCCGCCCGGCGACATATAGCAGGCATAGAGTTTCTCCACCTCGCCCACCGCATAACCGTCTCTTCAATCGCCTCTTTGCGAATGCAATCTTCCGGAGAGTCGTCGTCCAGCAGCCACGCAGGCTTCAATTAACATGCCGCCTTCGTTACCGTTGACGTAAGTGGCAATACGAACTGGCGCGTCAGGACCACGCTGTCTTTTCACGGTTATAGAGCAGGATGGTCGCCCCGTTTCCGCGATCGTAGACTTCACGTTTATGGCGGATAACCTCGCCAAGACCATCGGTGATCTCATAGTGTGTTACGCAGCACAACCAGTTTCGGACAGGAGCTTATCTTTGATGATGTTGATCTTAAACGACATGAGGACTCCGCTACCGCATAAAGGGAGCCTTTCATCATAGGGGCAAGCTTGCGGGAAAACTATCCTAATTCTCGCGGTGAATGAGGCGTTGGCGGACAAAAAAAGCCAGCCCGAAGGCTGGCCTGATTGCTGCAGAGCTTATCAGCGCGAGGTGTCGTCAGCCATCGGGTCGGCTGAGGCTCCTCTTCGTGATGATCCTGTTCGGTCTCAGCTATGGCGTGAACACGCTTACGCACGCCAAACCATCCCAGCACCAGCAATACCGCGATCAGCGGAATGGAGGCGATGGTGTAAGTCCCGTTCGGGTAGTCAAACGCCATCAGCACCAGCACGCTGAACAGGAACAGCAGCGTCAGCCATGAGTAAACGGCGCGCCTGGCAGCTTGAAGCTGACATCATCCGCCTTGCCCTCTTTAATCGCTTTGCGCAGACGCAGCTGACAAACCACGATAAAGGCCCAGGAGGAGATAATCCCCAGCGAGGCGATGTTTCAGGACGATCTCAAACACCTGAGAAGGCACATAGTAGTTAAGCACCACACCATCACATAGACGGCGATGGTCACCAGAATACCGGCATAAGGCACCTGCTGACCGTTCATCTTAGACATGAATTTCGGTGCAGAGCCACCCATCGACATGGAGCGCAGAATACGCCCGGTTGAGTAGAGGCCCGAGTTCAGGCTGGAGAGCGCCGCACTCAGCACCACGATATTCATGATGCTGCCAACGTAAGGCACGCCCAGCTTCGAGAAGAAGGTACAAACGGACTCTGACCCGCCTGATAGGCGTTCCACGGCAGCAGCACCCAGCAGACCACAGAGCCGACGTAGAACAGGCCGATACGCCAGATCACGCTGTTGATCGCTTTCGGCAGCATGGTTTTCGGGTCTTTACATTCCCCCCCGCCGCCGTACCTACCAGTTCGATAGAGGCAAAGGCGAACACCACACCCTGAATCAGCACCAGCGCAGGCAGTAAGCCGTGTGGGAACATGCCACCGTTATCGGTGATCAGATGGAAGCCGGTGCTGTTGCCATCCAGCGGTTTGCCGGTGCCAAGGAACACCACGCCCACCACCAGGAAGATCACAATCGCCAGCACTTTCACCAGCGCAAACCAAACTCCATCTCGGCAAACCACTTTACGCCGATCATGTTCATGGTGCCGACAATCGCCAGCGCGCCCAGGGCGAACACCCACTGTGCACATCACCAATGCGCCCCAGTAGTGCATGTAGAGCGCGACGGCGGTGATATCGACGATGCCGGTCATTGCCCAGTTGACGAAGTACATCCAGCCCGCCACGTAGGAAGCTTTCTCACCCAGGAATTCACGGCGTAGGAGACGAAGCTGCCGCTGCTGGGACGGTGTAACACCAGTTCGCCCAGCGCACGCAGAATAAAGAAGGAGAAGATGCACACACCAGATAGATGATGGCTAAGGCGGGGCCAGCAGCCTGCAAACGGCCACCTGCGCCCAGGAACAAACCGGTACCAATGCACCGCCGATCGCAATCATCTGTACGTGACGGTTACCCATCGCCTTCTGGTAGCCGGCGTCATGAGAATTGAGCCAGCGTCGTTTCGCAGCGCGCATCTCGCCTGGGGTTTTTTTTAGATTTCATAGCATTCCTGTTTGTCCTGACTATCAGTCGTCCATCCCTATTCAGGCGTAATGCCCTGTGAATGGGGTATTTTCCTCTGTGCGTTTGCCTGTGAGTGAGTGCCAGGCAGCGCGGGAATTTACGGCGATGAATCCTACCCGTTCTGCAAGAACGAAGCAAAATCCGGGCAGATGCACAGCTGATTTGTAAGAATCCATCCTGATGCACAAAAACAAAAAACCGGCCATTTTCAGGCCGGTAAAAGCTACAGGGATGGAACAGGAGGGTTGGGTTAGCGATAAATCTCTGCGGTGCCGCTCCACAGGCTGGAGTCGCCTGGGTTTATCGACACCAATAACGCGGTAATGGCTGGCGCCCATCTCTTCCGCTTTTTGCGACAGCTGCGATTCGCATCGTCCAGTCCGCGAACGCCGGAGACCGAAACGCTACCGATGCTTTGCATACTCTGCGCCTGCGACTGATCGACCGGCGTGGCGGCGAAAGTGGCAAATGAGGCGGTAGCCAGTAATGCGCGGACAGCATTCAGCTTTTCATTGGATGCTCCTTAATCTGTGATCGGGATTGATTTGATGACTGGATGAATTATTAGCGCTGCAATGAAAAGCAACATCGGGACGATGTAAACCTGTTCCTTTTTTAAGCGTGGAATAGCAGCACGTCCTGGGAACTGTCAGTTGCGGTCATTTTATGTGCGATGTGTAACGTCCTGTGCGATAAACAGGGAATGGATACATTTGCGTTACGTTAATGCGCTCTTATAATTCCCGCACTCTCAACAGGGCCATTCATGTGATTGTTAAACGTTCCGTACTCAAAGCATCGCTCAGGCGCTCAGCGCCATTGTCCTGCTGTCGCTGCTCACCACCGGTCTGGCATTAGTCACGCTCCTGAGCAGCCAGCGCGACGCGGAGGCGATCAATCTGGCGGGTTCACTGCGCATGCAGAGCTATCGCATGGCCTGGGATGCCAGCCGTCAGCCGCAAAATCTGGCTCATCATCTGGCGCGCTATCAGCAAACGCTGGATGCGCCGGTGCTGCAGAAACTTGATAGGCCCTGGGTACCCCGTGAAGTAAGTGTTCGCTATCAACGGCTGCGTGCCGCCTGGCCCTCGCTGCAGCAGCAGTTGCAACAGGGCGATACCGTGGCTTATCAGCAGCAGTGCCGATCTACGTCGGTGAAATCGATCGCTTTGTGCTGGGTCTGCAGCGCTATACCGAGTTGAAAATGCATCTGGGTGGCCGCCAGCAGCCTGGTGGGGTCATTGCGATTGTGGCGCTGGCACTGATGACGATTCGCTTTACCCGACTGCAGTGGTGCGCCCGCTTAATGCGCTGGTCACCGCCAGTCCTATGTTGAGAGCGGCAACTTGCTTTTCCGCCGCTGCACGTTGAGCAGCAGAATGAACTGCGGGTGCTGTCGCATGCCTTCAGTGGCATGGCGGCACGTCTGCATTCGCACTACCAGCTGCTGGAAAGCACGGTGCGCGCCAAAACGGAGATTTAACCCAGGCGAGCTGTCGCTACTCTATGACAGCTCACAAATGCTGACCGCCAGCCCGCTGCATCCGGCACTGTTTGAAGCCGTGTTAACCAATGTACTGACGCGTGAGAAACTAACGGCGATCCGGCTCGACAGTGACCAGTTTCAGTTTCGCGCCGGTGATGATCAGGCCGCCGGTCAGTGGCAACGTCTGCCGTTACAGCAGGACGAGCAGCAGATCGGCGAGCTGCGCTGGCAGACAGCTGGCGCCCCGCCTCCGGATGAACTGATGCGCAGCCTGGCGGCGATGCTGGGACGAGCTATCTGGATCTGGCAGGCACAGCAGCAGTATCAGCAGATGCTGCTGATTGAAGAGCGCACGACCATTGCCCGGGAATTACATGACTCGCTGGCGCAGTCGCTCTCGTTTTTACGCATTCAGCTGACCCTGCTACGCCGCGCCGTTGATAAAGACGATAGCGCCGCCCATACCATTATCGCGGACTTCGATCAGGCGCTGGCCGAAGCCTATCCGTCAGTTGCGCGAACTGCTGACCACCTTCCGTCTGACCATTGAGCAGGCGGATCTGGTGGCGGCCATGCAGGCGATGATCGCCTCGCTGCAGGAGAAGAGCAGCGCAGAGATACACTTTAACTATCAGACCGGCCTGCAGAGTCTGGAAGCACAACAGCAGGTGCATGTGTTGCAGATCGTCCGGGAGGCGCTGCTGAATGCGATCGTCACGCCAGTGCCCAGGTTATCCGGGTGGATTATCAGCACAGTGAAAAAGGTGAGCACTTACTGACAATTACGGATGATGGCGTGGGATGAACAGCACTGACGAACCGCCGGGCCATTACGGCCTGACGATTATGGCGGAGCGCGCTCAGCGCCTGAGCGGCCATCTGACCCTCCACGCACAGCCACGGGGTACCAGGGTGGAGTTGCGCTTTCCACCGCAACCGGCGCGCCCGCTGGAATAGCAGGCCAGAGCTAATCTTAATTCATTAAAATAATCTATCGGTTTGCGACCGCGGACTATTCGATACAGAACAGGGTGTTGTCCCTGAACAATACCGTCTGATCTGCCGCAGTCCTGAAACCGATAAAACGGAGAAAATATGCAACAGCCCGCATTAACATTGATGATTGTGGATGACCATCCGCTGATGCGCCGCGGTGTCCGTCAGTTGCTGGCGCTCGATCCCCGGCTGGAGGTGATCGCCGAAGCCAGCAATGGCACTGAAGCGCTGGCGGAGGCCCGTCATCAGGAACCGGACATCATTCTGCTCGACCTGAATATGAAAGGCATGTCCGGACTGGATACGCTGAAGGCGCTGCGCCATGAAGGGATCAGCTCGCGCATTCTGGTGCTGACCGTCTCTGACGCCCGCAGCGATATTTTTGCCATGGTGGATGCCGGTGCTGACGGCTATCTGCTCAAGGACAGCGAGCCGGAGGTCCTGCTGGCGCATATCCTGCAGGCATCACGGGGCGAAAAGGTCTTCAGCGAGGGCGTCACCCGCTATCTGGCTAATCGCCACAGTGCCGATCCTCTACGTCAGCTCACCGAGCGCGAACGGGATGTGCTGCAGGAGGTGGCGCGTGGACTGTCGAATAAAGAGGTTGCCGCTATTCTGCATATCTCTGAAGAGACGGTAAAAGTGCACATTCGTAACCTGCTGCGGAAACTGGATGTCCGCTCACGCGTCGCCGCCACGGTGATGTGGCTTGAAAGCCGCAAATAGCCAACGAATTTACATTTTCTCCTCAATTTCTCCACGATTTCCCCCGCTGCCGCACGTAGAGTAAACGGCGGCGGAGAATCATGGCAAAGACCCGCCGATTTCCTGCCAGAGCGCTCTTTGCTGGTGGGCCTGACCAACGATAAAAGTAGTGAGGAGTGTCGATTTAATGTCGAATTTCTTTATCGACCGCCCTATCTTTGCCTGGGTTCTGGCGATTCTGCTGTGCTTGTGTGGCACGCTTTCGATTATTTCGCTGCCTATTGAACAGTACCCCGATCTGGCACCGCCCAACGTGCACCGCTAACTATCCGGGCGCATCCGCCCAGACGCTGGAAAACACCGTTACCCAGGTGATCGAGCAGAACATGACCGGCATCGATAATCTGATGTACATGTCCTCTAACAGCAGCAACACCGGCCAGGCACAGATCACCCTCACCTTTACCGCCGGGACCAATCCCGATGAAGCCCGTCAGCAGGTACAGAACCAGCTGCAATCCGCACTGCGCAAATTGCCGCAGGCGGTGCAGTCGCAGGGTGTGACCGTCAATAAAACCGGTGACAGTAATATTCTGATGGTGGCATTCGTTTCAACCGACGGCAGCATGGATAAGCAGGATATTTCAGACTATGTCGCCAGTAATATTCAGGATCCGCTAAGCCGTATTGATGGCGTCGGCCAGGTTGATGCTTACGGCTCGCAATATGCGATGCGTATCTGGCTCGATCCCAATAAACTGATCGCCTACTCGCTGACCACGGAAGATGTGGTCAGCGCGATCCAGTCGCAGAACACCCAGGTTGCCGTGGGTCAGGTGGGTGGCCTGCCGTCGGTGGAGAACAGGCGCTTAACGCCACGGTCAACGCCCAGTCGATGCTGCAGACCCCTGAGCAGTTCCGGGCGATTACCCTGAAGAACAATCCCGATGGTTCGGTGGTGACGCTGGGCGATGTCGCCAGCGTGGCGCTGGGCGCTGAGAAGTATGATTATCTGAGTCGTTACAACGGCCAGCCCGCGTCAGGCCTGGGGGTGAAACTTGCGTCCGGTGCCAACGAGATGAAACCGATAATGGTGCGGGCGCGCATTGAGGAGCTGTCCCACTACTTCCCACACGGTCTGGAAGCAAAATCGCCTATGAAACCTCCCCTTTCGTTAAAGCGTCAATCACCGATGTGGTGAAGACGCTGCTGGAGGCGATTGTGCTGGTGTTTGGCGTGATACCTGTTTATGCAGAACTTCCGCGCCACCTTAATTCCTACTATTGCGGTGCCGGTAGTGCTGTTCGGCACCTTCAGCGTGCTCTATGCCTGCGGGTCAGCATCAATACCCTGACCATGTTTGCCATGGTGCTGGCGATCGGGCTGCTGGTGGATGATGCCATCGTGGTGGTGGAAACGTTGAACGTATCATGCATGAAGAGGGACTCTCGCCGCGTGCCGCCACCCGAAAACGATGGGCCAGATTCAGGCGCGCTGGTGGGCATCGCGCTGGTGCTCTCTGCGGTGTTTGTGCCGATGGCGTTTTTTCGGGGCACCGTCGGCGCCATTTACCGTCAGTTCTCAATTACCATTGTGTCGGCGATGGTGCTGTCGGTGCTGGTGGCGATGATCCTGACACCGGCGCTCTGTGCCACGCTGCTCAAACCCGTGCGCAGGGCGAGCAGCCTGAGCGTCGCGGCTTCTTCGGCTGGTTCAATCGTCACTTTAATCGCAATGCTGACCGCTACGAGCGCGGGGTCGCGGGTATCCTGCGCAAGGGCGGTCGCTGGCTGCTGCTCTATCTCGGCATCATCGGCCTGATGGCCTTTCTGTTTCTGCGTCTGCCGACGTCGTTTCTGCCGCTGGAAGATCGCGGCGTATTCCTGACGCAGGTTCAGCTTCCGGCAGGGCGACGCTTGAGCAAACTGCCAGCGTCGTCGCCAAAGTCGAAAACTATTATCTCACCGAGGAGAAGGCCAATGTGCTGTCGGTCTTCTCCACCATCGGCGCAGGTCCGGGCGGCAATGGACAAAACGTGGCGCGTCTGTTTGTGCGGCTGAAAGACTGGGAAGCGCGGCCCGGTGCGGATCGCACCTCGTTCGCGATTATCGATCGCGCGACGAAGGCATTCCAGAAGATCAAAGAGGGTCGGGTGATTGCCAGCAGCCCGCCAGCCATCACCGTCATGGGCAGCAGCTCCGGCTTTGACCTGCAACTGCAGGATCACGCGGGCGTCGGTCATACCCAACTGATGGCGATGCGTGACAAACTGCTGGAGATGGCGGGCAATGACAAAGCGCTGTCGCGGGTACGACACAATGGACTGGATGACAGCCCGCAGCTGCAGATCGATGTTGATGCACGTAAGCGCAGGCGCTGGGCGTGTCGCTGGATACCATCAACGACCCCTGACCACTGCGTGGGGCTCCAGCTACGTGAATGACTTCCTGATCGTGGCCGGGTGAAGAAGGTCTATGTGCAGGCCGCCGCTGAGTTCCGCATGCTGCCAGACGACATCAACAAATGGTACGTGCGCAATAGCAGCGGCAAAATGGTGCCCTTCTCCGCATTTGCCACCACCGCTGGGAGACCGGTTCCCCGCGTCTTGAACGCTACAATGGCTATTCGTCGCTGGAGATTGTCGGCGAAGCGGCCAGCGGCGTCAGCAGCGGCACGGCGATGATGAGATGGAAAAACTGGTTAATGCCCTGCCGCTTGGCGTCGGGTTTCAGTGGACCGGTGCCTCTTATCAGGAGCGGCTCTCCGGTTCGCAGGCGCCGGCACTTTATGCGATTTCGCTGCTGGTGGTCTTCCTCTGCCTGGCCGCGCTGTATGAAAGCTGGTCGATCCCGTTCTCGTGATGCTGGTGGTGCCGCTGGGCGTGGTCGGCGCGCTAATCGCCACCTGGATGCGTGGGCTGGAAAATGATGTCTATTTCCAGGTTGGCCTGCTGACGGTAGTGGGTTATCCGCCAAAAAACGCCATCCTGATTGTAGAATTTGCTAATGAGATCAACAGCCGTGGACGCGAGCTGGTGGAATCTACGCTGGAGGCATCGCGTCAGCGTCTGCGGCCGATTCTGATGACCTCGCTGGCCTTTATTTTTGGTGTACTGCCCATGGCGATCAGCAGCGGAGCGGGTTCCGGCAGCCAGCATGCCGTGGGAACCGGTGTGATGGGCGGAATGATTTCTGCCACACTGCTGGCGATCTTTTTTGTGCCGCTGTTCTTTGTGCTGGTACGCCGCCGCTTCCCGCTCAAAGAGAAGCCGCTCGACTAATAGAGGCGCAAATAAAAAGCGGTCACTGATATCATGGCCGCCTTATTTCTGTGTGTGGTAAGAATTCCAGCAAGCGGGATTAACCTGCTTTTTTCTTCGCGCGTTACTTGTTGCGTAACATCGCTTCGATAAATTCTTTCCAGGTTCCCATTTCATGTCAATCATAATGCCCTCTCTTATTGTGCTGGCAATATTACGCGCTTTTTTTATACAGGTGAATACGTTTACACCTGTTATATCTATCGGCAACCGTCATAAAAACATGAATGTTGCTGGTTTTGCAAGCTGACGCACACTTCAGCAACTCCTTAACCCCGTTGAAAATAATTTATTTAAACCCAACGGTAGACTATTTTATCAACATGGCGAAATTCCTAAGCTCTTATTGATAAGCAGGGTAATGATTAGCTGCGAAATTGATAGCGTTTACCCGATGCCAGACGATGACCGCGCTGCAGTGCCCTGAGGCCCTGTTCCCGCGCCGTGGCAGATGCCGCAACGGATCACACTATGGTAAACTCGCACTTTGGCTGCTTTTTTCAGCTTTCACTTCTCACAGGACAATAAGGATCGGGCCATGAGCACGCAGTGGGTGATGTTCGGGATTAAAAATTGCGACACCATAAAAAAAAGCCCGGCGCTTTTTAACAGACGCAGGCGTTGACTATCACTTCCACGACTACCGTGCGGATGGCCTGAGCGATGCCCTGCTGCAGGAGTTTATCGATGCACTGGGTTCAGGCTCTGCTTAACACCCGGGGCACCACCTGGCTTAAATTGCCTGAAAGTGATCGCGACGCGGTTACCGATGCCAGCAGCGCCAAGCGCTGATGCTGGCGCATCCCGCCATGATTAAGCGTCCGCTGTTGCGCGCCCCGGATGGCTCCCTCGCCGGTTTCAGCGAAGCCACCTATCAGAATGCTATCCAGGAGAAGTCATAATATGTTTTGCCCGGTCATTGAGCTGACGCAGCAGCTTATTCGTCGCCCCTCTCTCAGCCCCGATGAGCCGGATGTCAGGCTCTGCTGATCGCCCGTCTTGAAGCCATTGGCTTTAAGATTGAAACGATGAACATCGACGACCCCTGAATTTCTGGGCCACCCGTGGCGAAGGTGAAACGCTGGCGTTTGCCGGTCACACCGATGGTGCCGCCTGGCGATGCCAGCCGCTGGATTAATCCGCCGTTTGAACCCCCATCCGCGACGGCATGCTGTTTGGTCGCGGCGCGGCCGACATGAAAGGATCACTGGCGGCAATGGTGGTGGCTGCCGAACGTTTTGTTGCGGTGCGTCCCAATCACCGAGGGCGACTCGCCTTTATGATTACCCCGATGAAGAGGCCAGCGGGCCAACGGCACAGTTAAAGTGGTTGAACGACTGATGGCGCGCCGCGAACGGCTCGACTATTGCCTGGTCGGCGAGCCCTCCAGCACGGAAGTGGTGGGTGATGTGGTGAAAAATGGCCGTCGCGGCTCAATCACCGCTAACCTGATGGTGCATGGCGTGCAGGGCCACGTCGCCTATCCGCATCTGGCGGATAATCCGGTTCACCGGGCGATGCCGGCGCTGAACGAGCTGGTCGCGACCGAGTGGGATCAGGGGAATGAGTTCTTCCCGGCGACCAGCATGCAGATTGCCAACGTCCAGGCGGGCACCGGCAGTAACAATGTGATCCCCGGCGAGCTGTTTGTGCTTTAACTTCCGCTTCAGTACCGAACTTACCGATGAGATGATTCGTCAGCGGTCGCAGAGCTGCTGGATCGTCACCAGCTGCGTTACACCATTGAGTGGAAACTCTCTGGCCAGCCCTTCCTGACCACGCGCGGTAACTGGTTGATGCCGTCGTGAAAGCTGTAGCGCACTATAATGAAATTAAGCCGCAGCTGCTGACCACGGGCGAACCTCCGATGGCCGCTTTATTGCCCGGATGGGTGCACAGGTGGTGGAACTGGGGCCAGTGAATGCCACCATTCATAAAATCAATGAGTGTGTGAAGCCTCCGACCTGCAGATGCTGAGCCGGATTGTACCAACGCATCATGGAACAACTGATCGCCTGACGGCGGTTTTTAAGGAGCAGCAAATGGAATTTATTAAAGATTACTGGTGGATCCTGGTGATCCTGCTGATGGTTGGCGTGCTGATGAACGTTTATAAGATCTGAAACGCATCGATCATAAAAAATTTATGGATAACAAACCTGACCTGCCGCCGCATCGTGATTTCAACGAAAATGGGATGACGACGACAACTGGCCGAAGAAAAGTAAACGAAAAAGCCCCTGCTATGCAGGGGCATTTTTTATGGTTCTTCACAAAGTCAGCTCTTCAGCGTTTAAGATCGAGCTTGCGCAGAGAACACGGTCAGATCGGAAAGTCGCTAAAGCCATTCCCTGGCGCGGGACGCTTTCCTCCTCTGACCGTGTTCCCTGCGTGTTGAATTTATGCGTGGCGGTGGGATTACCCCGATTCGGCTTGTCAGCAGTCTGAAATGCCCCTGCTGCGCAGGGGCTTTTTTACATCATCACGATAACATCATCGTCACCCGGTTTTGCGCCGCTTAACGCCTCATCAAAATAGCGTTTTGGCACCGTATAACGCAGATGATTCAGCGCCAGCTCCATGCTGCGGTGATCGATGGCGTGCGCCAGATCGTCAACGATATCCAGGGTAACATCGCCACCGCAGGCGGTCAGCCGATGCTCTGCCTGCTGCGCATGGTGCAGCGGGATCTGCTCATCAAATCACCGTGGATCAGGTGAATGGTGTGCGGGTACTGGCCTTTTCCGGCAGGTGATAAACCGGCCATTAAACCACCCCGCGCGGCCCCCAGATCCGGATGCGCCTTAACCCCTTCCAGCACCATACTGCCGCCCTGCGAAAAGCCGATTAACGCTGTCGCTCCGGCCGCACGCTGCTCTTTTTTGCCAGTGGCGCACAGACTCAACAAACTGCGGCATGGCCGCATCAACCCGCTGCTGGACGGTCTGATCGTGCAGGTCGGTTTCGCCGAACCACTGACGACCCGCACCAGGCGAGGCCGACGGACACCACCAGCGCGTCGGGAAACGTTCGGGCAAACCAGTTGCCAATCTCGCCCATTGAATCCGGATTATCGCCAACGCCATGGTAGAGCAGAAACAGCTGCGCTGTAGTGGCAGGCTGTTGAACGATTACATATTTCAGTGTCATGTTGACCTCCTGTATTCACTCTACGCCGCCTGGCACAAAATCATATAAGGATAATTTGAACCAGCTGGTCGAATTATTTCAACGGCAGGTGCAGCAAGGCCGCATCAACGCCCAGTGTCTGGAGGGCCGCTGCCGCCTGCTGACGCAGCTTAGCTATCAGCGCTTTGCGCCCGCTCACTCCCGCCTGCCGGGCCAGTTCGCCCAGGGCTGTGGGTGTGGCAACCGCCGCAGCCAGCAGCGGTAAAGAGGCTGAACTGGCCTGCACCAGACGCTGCAACACCGGCAGGCTCGCTTCCAGTGGCCGCTGCGCCCAGGCAAAACCCGCCGCCAGATGGATATCCTGCGCGGTCAATCCGTCGTCAGTAACCTGATCAAACTGCAGTTCCAGTGCGATATGCTGGCGCAACAGCGGCCAGTCTCGCGCCAGCTGTTCTGCCGCGCGGTGCTGCAATGCCTCACCCGCAGCAGAACAGGGCAACATGGCCATCGCCGCGTAGCAGCCGCTGCTGGCTTCGCGCTGACTGCCAATCCGCACCAGGCTAAAGCCACAGGCGCGCCAGAACGCCCAGAGAGATTCAGTGTAGCCGAAGCTGACGGAGAGGTAGTCATATCCGGCGGCCGCACTGGCCGCTGCCGCAACCAGTTGCTGTCCGGTTCCCAGACGACGTCGCTCCGCCGCCACGGCAATACGGCTGATGCGCAGCGAGCGCAATGTCGCCGCCTCAGCCAGACCGGCGTGGGCTGCAAGCGACTGCGCCACCAGATTCCCGCGGGGTCGCCGGGTGCCCGCCCAGACCGCCTGTGCCAGTGCAGGTTCAAGACCGCCCTCTTCCACCAGCCAGAGCGCGCCCTGTAACGCCGGCGCATCACCGGCCCGCCACAGCTGCATGCCCGGAGCATCCAGCAGGCGGCGCAGATCAAGTGGCGAGGTACGATAGTGCGCACTGGTCAGCAGACGATACGCGGCCTCCAGCGCACCGAAATCGTGGCGCTCAACACGATGAGGCGTTACAGGGCAATCGGGTGCGGGTGCGGCGGTATCGTCAAACAGCAGCGCCTGGTTCAGCCACTGCTCCAGCGGATCGAAACGCGACCAGCGCAGCGGCTCATCGAGCGTAAAATAGTGTGCATCAGGAAGCCCGGCGCAGAATTTAAGGATAAACCCGCGCCCGCTTCCTTCGTAGCCCTGTACGGTGGTGGTGAGCAATACGCGGGGATATCGACTGACCAGCGCCTGCAGCAGCGGTGTCGGGATCGCCGCCGCTTCATCCACAATCAGCCATTCCGCCTGCGGCGGCGTCTCCAGCGCCAGCAGCGCATCGGGTGCCATAAAGTGAAAAGCGTCAGCGGCAAAGGTGCTCAGCACCTCCGTTGAGGCTTTGGCCGGAGCCGTCACCAGACAATGTCCGTTCATTCGTGCCAGCATGCCCGCCAGCGCCGATTTACCGCGTCCGCGAGGCGCGGTCAGCACGGCAACCCCCGCTGGCAGCCTCATTAGCTGAGCGAGTATCGCCTGCTGCTGCTGCGGTGCCTGACAGTGCCACTGCGGCCAGTCCGGCTGCGCCGGAAACCGGCATGGCTGATGCTGCCGCTCCAGCAGCACCTGGTCATCCGCTAATATCAGCTGTTGCAGGTGGTGAACAAAATAAGGGGTGGCGATGGGTTCAGCGACATCTGCCCAGCGCAGGCTGTCGCTGTCAGGCTGCTGCGCCCACTGTTCCCAGGGCGGCACCAGCAGTAACAGCCAGCTACCGGCGGTGAGCGTGCCAGCCAGCGCAGCGAAAGCGTCGGCATGAAAGCCCTGACGGGCGTCAAACAGGGCATGACGAAATTCACGGCCAAGCAGCGTGCGCACCGCAGCAGGCTGTTTGTGCAGGACAGGCGTTTTATACTGACCCGGCCCTATATCTGAAGCAGAGAACAGCGGTTCCGGGCTCAACTCCAGCCAGTCGCCGGTCAGCGTTTCACGCCACGCCGCAGCCCGTAGTAAACACCAGGCCGTGTCGCCGCTGATCACCGCCAGACGACGCACACCGGCCTGCTGCATAAGCTGCGTAAGATGCTGCAGACTCATCAGTTGCTGGCGAAGGTGTTGCACTGTCCTGGATTGCCACCATCAAAACCGCGCTTGAACCAGGTGTAGCGCTGCTCAGACGTCCCGTGGGTGAAGCTGTCCGGCACCACGCGGCCCTGACCTTTCTGCTGCAGGCGGTCATCGCCAATTGCCTCGGCGGCATTCAGCGCTTCCTGCAGATCGCCCGCTTCAAGGATATTTTCCTGCTGCATATAGTGTCCCCAGACACCGGCAAAACAGTCCGCCTGCAGTTCCATTTTGACGGAGAGCTGATTGACCTGCGTCTGGCTGGCGCCCTGCTGCATCTCACGCACTTTCGGTTCAATGCCCAGCAGTTTCTGGACATGGTGGCCAACTTCATGCGCGACGACGTAGCCCTGGGCGAAGTCACCGTCCGCGCCGAGTTTGGTTTTCATCTCGTCATAAAAAGAGAGGTCGATGTAGACGGTCTGATCGGCAGGACAGTAGAACGGCCCCATGACTGACTGTCCGGTACCACAGCCGGTGCGGGTTGCGCCGCGATACATCACCAGCTTTGGTGCCACATACTGTTTGTTCATCTGCTGGAACAGTTTGCCCCAGGTGTCTTCCGTGGTGGCCAGGATCACCTTCGTGAATTTCGCAGCCTCATCATCATTGGCGCTGACGCTGCGCTGTTGCTGCTGGCTGGTCGGTGCAACTTCGCCACCTGTCAGCAGTGCGGTAAGGTCGTAACCGTAATAACCCGCGATGGCCACGACAATCAGCAGCACAATACCGCCTTTACCGCGCGGCAGACGAATCTGGCGGCCTCCGCCGCCTAAACCGGACGATTGATCGCGACGGTCTTCTACATTGTCGCTTTCGCGACGCCCTTGCCAGCGCATGCTGTATTCCCTCAGTCATTTTTTCAGATGGCATGATTTAGTTGTGTGAGGCAGCAATCACCAGCTTTACCCTGAAATGAAAAAAGGAGAGCCGGGGCTCTCCTTTTTCTTTCTGCGCGGCAGGCAAACTCAGTCGAGCTTCACGCCCAGCCGCTGTGCAACCGCTTCATAGGCTTCCACCACGCCGCCGAGGCTCTGGCGGAAACGGTCTTTATCCATTTTATCCAGCGTCTCTTTGTCCCACAGGCGCGCACCATCTGGCGAAAACTCATCGCCCAGCGTCACTTCGCCGTTAAACAGACCAAACTCCAGTTTGAAGTCGACCAGAATCAGACCCGCATCGTCGAACAGTTTGCTCAGCACCTCGTTGGCTTTAAAGGTCAGCTCCTGCATCCGCGCCAGGTTCTGTTTGCTGACCCAGCCAAAGGTTTCGCAGTAGGATTCATTGACCATCGGGTCATGCTTTGCATCATCTTTCAGGAAAAGATCAAACAGCGGCGGATTGAGCACAATGCCCTCTTCCACGCCCAGACGTTTTACCAGCGAGCCTGCGGCGCGGTTACGTACCACGCACTCTACCGGCACCATCTCCAGCTTCTTCACCAGCGCTTCAGTATCTGACAGCAGCGCTTCCATCTGGGTCGGGATACCCGCTTCCTGCAATTTAGTCATGATAAAATGGTTAAACTTGTTGTTAACCATTCCCTTGCGATCAAATTGCTCGATTCGGGCGCCATCACCTGCTGATGTATCGTTGCGGAATTCGAGTATCAGCAGATCCGGGTTATCGGTGCTGTATACGGTTTTCGCTTTACCGCGATACAACTCAGCTCGCTTTTGCATCTTGTTCACTCCAGACTTGAAATAACGGGTGTTCAGCGGCCAGTGCCGCTGCGGCGATTGCCTTGACGCAATCGTTTACTTCGCCGCGCGCTATTATGCCAAAAACAAAATAAAAAGGCCGGAGAATCTCCGGCCTGGGGCAACTTTATTTGTTCAGCGCCGCCTGGAACACGGCCACCAGCGCATCATTCTGCGACTGGGTCAGCACATGCCCTTTCGGGTCGATGAATTGCAGACTGGTGCGGTTGTCGAGATCGCCGACCTGCACTTTGTAATCACCATTTGGTAATTCCGGATCTTTCGCACCGACTGAATCCCAGTCGCTGCTGCTCAGTGACTTGTAGGTCACCTTCATGCTGCCGGTTGAGCGGGTCGTGTCGGTCACTTCCATCCCGACGCGTTTCATTGCATCAGGCAGACGCTGCCATGCCACGTTGTATGGCGTACGCAGGATCAGCAGTGGCAGGCCGGTATCATCTGCACCGCTCTGCACGTCAATGGCCCCATTCACCCGACCATAGGCCGCGTTTTCACTCGCCGTATCAATCTTGTCCATACCGGTGCTGATGTCATTCAGCATCTGCGCGGTGTAACGCTGGATCTGCACAGGCGAGGTAATGGTTTTACCATCCTGCTGGAGCTCCAGCAGACGAACGGTTAACTGCTGCTGATAGCTCTGCGACTGTACGCTGATCTGGTAGCGGCCACGATACTGTTGATCTTCATCAGCACGGTTCCACTGCACCCAGTCCGTCGTCAGCTGCTGGCCTGCATCATTACGGGAGGCAATCGGGAATTTGTATGACTGCACCACGTTGACGACCTGCGACCAGACTGAACCGCGGCTGTTATCAATCATCAGCGCGCCGGTATTGTTGCTGAACTGTGCGCGGGTGCCGTTCATCAGCGCCAGCGGCTGGGCTGGCGGACGGATGTCGAGCTGCTTGCCGGTGGGTGCCTGACTGGTCGTGCGCGGCACGTCGAAATCACCACGCTGCACCGGCAGGATCATTCCGGCAGGCGCTTTCAGTTCATTTAACTGACTGGCTTCAAGATAAGATTCGTCACCGCTGACCTGGCGCTTATAACGCTGATCGCTTGAACAGGCCGACAACAGCATCAGGGTAGAAAGCCCCACCACTGTGGCTACTGTTGACCGCTTTACTGAGTAATTCATTCAAACTCCCTAAATTATCGCAAACCCGCTTTCACCAGCGCCTGCTCCACTTTCGGCTGGCCGGCTGCAGTCAGTGGCGTCATTGGCAGACGCAGCGTGTCGTTAGCGATTAATCCTAGCTGTTTCGCAGCCCATTTCACCGGGATAGGATTGGGTTCACAGAAAAGCGTCTGGTGCAGATGCATCAGACGCTGATTCAGGCGGCGTGCCTCGACGAAATTGCCCTGCTGTGCGAGTTGACACAGTTCGACCATTTCGCGCGCAGCCACGTTGGCCGTCACCGAAATGACGCCTTTGCCGCCCAGTTGCATAAAGTCCAGCGCAGTCGCGTCATCGCCACTCACCAGAATGAATCTTCATTAACCAGCTCTTGGATCTGACTAACCCGCGATAAGTTCCCGGTTGCCTCTTTGATTCCGATAATATTTTTGATTTCGGCCAGGCGGGCAACGGTTTCCGGCAGCATGTCACAACCGGTACGCGAGGGAACGTTATACAGCATCTGTGGCAGGCTGGTGCTATTCGCAATCGCTTTAAAGTGCTGGAACAGCCCTTCCTGCGTCGGACGGTTGTAATATGGGGTCACGGTCAGGCAACCCACAACGCCGGAATTTTCAAAACGCTTAGTCAGAGAGATGCCTTCAGCGGTGGCGTTTGCCCCGGTTCCGGCAATCACCGGAATACGGCCATCGGCCAGCTCCAGGGTCAGCATCACCACATCACCATGTTCTTCATGGCTCAGGGTAGCAGATTCGCCTGTGGTGCCGACGGAAACGATCGCCGCGGTGCCGCTGGCGACGTGATAATCAATCAGTTTTTTCAGACTCGACCGGCAGACATTACCGCTGTCATCCATTGGCGTAACGAGTGCAACAATACTTCCCGTAAACATTGGCGATCCCCTCGACAAACAAGTGCTTCATGGTACGTTTTACACTTAGGGAAAAGCAAGCCAGCCACGCCATTCCCGCGCTTGTCAGCAGTTTTTTTTATGTTTACCTTATGGTTATTAGCGAAAGCAGAGGAAAAGCCATTTTGCCGCAATCTCAGCCCCATCATCTGGTGATCACCGCGCTCGGTGTTGACCGTCCGGGTATCGTCAACACCATTACCCGACACGTCAGCAGCTGCGGTTGCAATATTGAAGATAGCCGTCTTGCCATGCTTGGGGATGAGTTCACCTTTATCATGCTGCTGTCGGGCAGCTGGAACGCGATCACGCTGATTGAATCGACCCTGCCACTGAAAGGGGCAGAACTCGAACTGCTGATCGTTATGAAGCGCACTAATGCCCGGCTCCGTCCGCCGATGCCCGACACCGCGTTCATTCAGGTTGAGGTGGCTGATTCGCCGCATATTATTGAACGCTTTACCGATCTTATCGATAAGCATCAGATGAATGTGGCTGAACTGGTGTCACGCATTACGCCAGCGCAACACAATTTGCCACCTACGCTCTATATTCAAATGACCGCTCACAGTCCGACGCGAACCAGTGGCACCCCGTTTGAGCAGGCGTTTAATACCCTGTGTCAGGAGCTGAATGCCAAGGGAACGCTGCGTCTTTACAGTGTGTCAGATGCCGACAGCAGCGAATCTGTCAGCGCGGTACGTTAAGCTTTGGTCAATTAACCGGAGTTATTTCTCCACATTACTGCCACTGAAAGGTGATCGGCTATGTGGTGAAATACCCCCTGATGGTAATTTTCCCTCTGGCCGTTTCGGACCGGATGGTGTATTACCCACAGCCTGAATAAGAAAATGGAGAGATGTGATGAATCCACTGAAAGCCGGAGATACTGCACCCGCATTTAGCCTGCCCGATCAGGACGGCGAACACGTGAATCTGACCGACTTCCAGGGACAGCGCGTTCTGGTGTACTTTTACCCGAAAGCGATGACACCAGGCTGCACCGTGCAGGCGTGCGGTCTGCGTGACAACATGGATGAGTTGAAAAAAGCGGGCGTGGAAGTGCTGGGCATCAGCACCGACAAACCGGAAAAACTGTCAAAGTTTGTCGAAAAAGAGCTGCTGAACTTTACCCTGCTCTCCGATGAAAACCATGAAGTCTGCCAGGCGTTTGGCGTCTGGGGTGAAAAAACGTTTATGGGAAAAACCTATGACGGCATTCATCGCATCAGCTTCCTGATAGATGCTGAGGGCAGGATCGAAAAAGTGTTTGATAACTTTAAGACCTCGAATCATCACGACATGGTGCTGGATTACGTCAAGTCAGCCTGATGTTGAGGGGCGCGGTAGCCTTAACGCCGCGCCCTGCTTAGCTGCCTCTTCCCCGCCCGTTTTTATCCTGCCGTTGCGAAATACTCTGAGTTCACGCGATTACGCGGCGGCCACGATAACGCAGTTGCGCCCGGCATTTTTCGCTTCATAGAGTGCCGCATCCGCCTGTTTTAAACTGCCTTCAAGCCCGGCATCCTGCGAACCATTCCAGGCCGCGACGCCGATAGACAAGGTTATGCGTCCCACGTCGGTGAGCCAGGCTTCTGCAATACCCAGTCGCACGCGCTCGGCGATAATCTGCGCCTCATCCAGCGCCGTTCCCGGCAGCAGCATCAGAAACTCCTCTCCGCCGTTGCGGCACACCACGTCAGACTGACGGGCGCTGGCACGCAGCGTGCTAGCGACCTGCTGAATCACCCGGTCACCCACATCGTGGCCCCAGCTATCGTTGACGTTTTTAAAGTGATCGATATCCAGCGCCAGCACCGAGAAAGGCTGGCGTAGCGTGCGGTAATACTCCAGTACCGCATTAAGACCACGCCGATTCAGCAACTGAGTCAGGGGATCGGTCTGGGCTTCCGAACTCAGACGACCGATCTTATCCTGCACCAGTCCGATGCCGGTGAGCAGCGCGCGCTTGACCTGCGCCGCCTCAAAATACCAGGCACTGATGCCGCCAATCTCTTTTGATACGCCCTGCGCATCCATCCGGCTGGCTTTGCGGGCAAGCTGGAACAGCGGGCGGGCAATCAGCCGTGCCAGCACCAACGCAACCAGCAGGGTCAGCAGCGCGAACGGCACCGAGTTTTTCAGGACTTTCATTAACAGGCCTGAGAGCGGGTTCAGCGTGACGTTAATCGGCTTTAGCGCCACCACCGTCCAGCCGGTGGTCGGCACGACGGCATAGCCCGCCAGCTGCGTGGACTCACCTGCACCCGCAAGCATCAGCGAGCCATTGGTCTTCTCGTCACGCGGACTGACGATGGCGGGCAGAACTTTACCAATCAGCTGACGATTCTGGTGATACAACACCTCATTATTACTGTCGAGCACATAGACCGTGGTGCCATCACGGTAGAATTGTTCACCCAGTAACGCATTCAGAATGCTTTTTTTCTTCAGATAGATTGTGCCGCCGATGTAGCCCAGATAGTCGCCATCGGGACTCCAGATTGGCCAGGAGACAAACACCAGCAGATTATTGGCTGCAGAAAGGGTCGGTTTACTGATAATCGGCTGCCGCAGCGTCAGCGCTTCGCGGGAGGCGTCACTGGTGACACGCATCCCTTTCAGCGTCAGGGATTCGGGGGAGATCGCTTTGATCGCGCCCTGCTCATCCACCACGGCCACCGAGTTGAAACTGGTGGTCTGCTCACGCAGACGATTGACTTCGCTATTCAGCAGCTCTTCATTATTAAAATCACGGCTTAGCTGGTTGGCGCTGTAGTGCAGCTGTGACTGCGCCAGCTGGAAAAAGATTTCACTGGTTGAGGCCAGCTTGGCGGCATAGGCCCGGTTAGCCTCAAGCGTGGTGTCAATCAGTACCTGGCGCTGCACCCGCCAGGTGGCGTAGAGCGTATTCGCGAGCGTGATAACAATGCTGACAATCACCAGCAGGGCGATCAGATTGCGCAAGTCGGCCTTGGGCCGAAAGAGCTTTAGCATGGCGTCGCCGCCCTGGAGAAGAGTGTCATGTCGTGAATGCCTGATTATTTTTTTAATGTGTGCCAGAAGCCCTGATAGCCGGGCTTAAGTCTACACTGTGTCGGCATTTTTGAGCAGCATTAAGACAAATATCACCCCGCTTAATACAGATTTAGCTGGCACTAATCGATTAACCCCTGACTATCGTAAAATGGCCAGGGTCCCGAAAAGTGGCCTATCGCGCACTGATGCGTGACCATTCCCTGCACAGGCTGCCAGCAATGGAGCAAAAAGCCAGGCGGCTCCAGAATAAAGTGAGCCGGCCCCTCCGGATGCAGATCCAGAGCCACCTGATGCGACACGCCTGGTGCGACACAGGCCAGGGTTCCGGCAAAGCGGGTCTGCAGGCTGCGATGCAGATGACCACAGAGCACCCGCTCAACCTGCGGATGGCGGGCAATGATCGCCTCAAGTGCCTCAGGATGGCGTAACCGTTGCCGATCCATATGCGCAATGCCACAGGCAAAAGGGGGATGATGCAGCATCACCAGCGTGGGCTGATCCGCGGCCTCGCGCAGTGCCTGATCCAGCCATTGCAACTGCTGCTCATCCACCTCGCCCCACGGCTGTTGCGGTACGCTGGAGTCCAGGGCCAGCAGCCTGACGCCGCCCACGCTAAGCTGCCAGTTCAGGGTTGGTCCCGCCTGCAGGTAGGTGTGATCCGGGAAGGCAGCCCGCAGTGCCTGGCGATCGTCGTGATTGCCCGCCATCAGATAAAAGGGCAACTGGAGGCGCTGCAGGGCTTCGCGCAGCGTCTGGTACTCTTCCGGCCTGCCAAAATCGACCAGGTCGCCGGTAATCACCACCACATCGGGGCGCGGCTGCAGCGCGTTAAGAGTATCGATAACCTGCAGTAAAGCAGCATGGGTATCCACCTGTTTATAAGAGAGACGACCAAAGGCCTTGATATGCAGATCGCTGATTTGAGCGATGACCGTGGGTTGAACAGACACAACAGACTCCTTAGCAACTAAATTCCAGCGCGGCCTGGCGGGTCAGCGACCAGCTGATGCGCTGTCCCGCCTGCCAGATTTCGCGGGCATGACGCTCGACCTGAATGGGGTTATCCAGCCCGATATCGATCAGTAAGCGCTGCGAGGCGCCAAGAAACGTACTGCCCACCACCACACCGCGCTGGGCATAGCGTGTGTCGTCGGCCAGCAGCACATCTTCCGGGCGGCAAAAACGCAGGGGATGACCGTCGGGATCGTGCGCAATGCAGTTAATGGCGCCCACAAAATCCGCCACAAAGCGGGAGGCCGGGCGCTGATAATTCCCTGCGGAGTATCCAACTGCACCAGACGGCCCTGCTCCATCACCGCGATGCGATCGCCCAGCGCCATCGCCTCCTGCTGATCGTGGGTGACGTAAACCGCGGTAATCGCCAGCCGCTTGAGCAGCGCGCCGATCTCCAGTCGCAGCCGATCGCGCAGCCTGGCGTCAAGCGCCGCCAGCGGCTCATCGAACAACAGGACTTTAGGCCGGGCGGCCAGCGCACGTGCCAGCGCCACCCGCTGCTTCTGCCCGCCGGACAATTTATCAATCGCCCGGTGGGACAGATGTGTCAGGTCAACCAGTGCCAGCATCTCCGCGACCCGCGCGTCACGCTCGGCACGTGGCACGCCCTGCACCTTCAGTCCATAGGCGACGTTCTGCGCCACGTTGAGCGTCGGGAACAGCGCGTAGTTCTGAAACACCATGCCAACATTGCGTTTCTCAATCGGCAGCGCGGTGACGTTACGCTTGTCAAACCAGATCTCTCCCGGGGGATCGCTGCTATCCAGACCGCTGATAATACGCAGCAGCGTGGTTTTGCCACAGCCTGACGGCCCCAGTAGTACCAGTGTTTCACCGGCGTGAACCTGCAGGTCGAGCGGATGCAGCGCGACCTGCTGATTAAAGCGACGCGAGCAGTGGCGCAGCGTCACGTTGACGGCCTCATTCATACGGTTTCCTCTCTCTGCTGCCGCGAAGATTGCCGTTCCAGCCAGTGATTACAGGCGTTGAGCAACAGCAGCAGCGGTAAAATCATCATAATAAAGATCAGGGTATAGGCGGACCCGACTTCCAGCCGCATCGAGGTGTAGCTGTCGGCCAGACCGACCGGCAGGGTTTTGGTCAGTGGCGTGTGCAGCATCCAGGTAATGTTGAACTCCCCCACCGACAGGGTGATCACCATAAATGCGCCCGCCAGAATGCCGTTGCGGCAGTTCGGGACGACCACGGTAAAGAAGCGGCGCCAGAAGCCCGCCCCCAGGCTGGCGGCGGCTTCTTCAAGGCGCGGCAGATCAATTGCCTGCATCACCGACAGCACCGGTCGGATCATAAAGGGCAAGGTAAAGAGCACATGGCCGATCAGGATAAAGAGCCAGCTGTCGCGCAACGCGCTGAACTGACCATAGAGCAGAATGATGCCCAGAGCGGTGGCGAGGCCCGGCAATGCGACTGGCAGCATCAGGCACTCCTCAATGCGGCTGGCCCAGCGTGACGGTGATTTCAGTAAGCCCCAGGCGGCCGGCACGCCAGCGATAACCGTCACCGCCAGACAACTCAGAGCGATCAGCAGCGACAGCCAGAAGGTGTCGGCATACATCTGCCACACCTGTTCCACCCACTTCAGCGTCAGGCCGCTGCGCAGGCCAGTGAAATAGTTCTGCGTGACGCCCGCCAGCATCGAGAGCACAACCGGCACAATCATAAACAGCGCGGTGAGGCTGGTGATCACCACCTGCAGCCAGAACAGCCCCCGGCGTTCATGCCTTCTCCTTACGGCGGGCAGCCAGTCCGTTCGCCAGCATCAGCGCCAGCCAGGCCACCGCCCCCATCACCACCGAAAGCGCCGCTGCGGTGGCAAAGTTGGCGTAATTAGTGAACTCGCCATAAATGGTCAGCGGCAGCACCGCGAGCTCTGTGCCAAGGGTAAATGCGGTGCCAAAGGCGCCCATGCTGGTGGCGAAACAGAGCGCGCCGCAGGAGAGCAGCGCCGGTTTCAGCCCAGGAATGATGACGTCAATGATGATGCGCCACTGGCTGGCACCCAGCGATCGGGCGGCCTCTTCCAGCGAACGGTCCAGCTTTTCACTGGCCGCCACCAGCGTCACGATGGCGCGCGGCAGCGAAAAATAGAGATAGCCAATAAATAAGCCGCTGAGCGAATAAGCAAGGACCCAGCGCTCATGAAACAGGCTGAGACTGAGTTGCGCCAGAACACCCTGACGCCCCGCCAGCATGACCATCAGAAATCCCACCACCACGCCCGGAAAGGCCAGCGGAAAGGTCAGCAGCGCCAGCAGCGTGCCTCGCCCGGTTAAAGCGCTGCCGTGCCAGAAAGCAGCCCACCACCGCAGCAATCAGCAGCGTCACCAGCGTAACTGCCGCCGAGAGCAGCACGGTATTCAGCAGGCTTTGCAGATATTGCGGCTGGCTGATTACCGTCCAGTAGCCGCTGTGGTGAGTCGTGCGATCCTCCGTCATACCGATCTGCAACAGACGAGCAAACGGCAACAGCCAGAAGGCAGCAAAGAACAGCAGCGCAGGCAGCAGCATCCACGGCCAGTTTGCCCCCAGCGGCCGAAGGCGGTGGCGAACCGGGCCGCCAGCAGCAAACGGATTGATCTCTGAGAGTGACATCAGCGGATCTCGCTCAGATAACGGGCGGAGAAACTCTTCTGCGCGTCGGCCATCTGCTGATAATCCACCGTGTGAGCGCGCGCATAGTCGCTGTCAGGCAGAAAATATTTCTTCGCTTCGGGTGACATCGCCCCCGCCCGGACCGGACGCAGCCAGGCATTAGCCCAGATCGCCTGACCAGCATCTGACAGCACGAAATCGATCACTTTCTTACCATTGGACGGATGCGGCGCGTTTTTCACCAGACTGATGACGTAAGGCACCGTGACCGTCCCCTCGCTGGGGATCACAAATTCCACATTGGCGTGATCTTTATAGCGGGCGCGATAGGCATTGAAGTCGTAGTCGATCAGAATCGGGATTTCGCCTGAAATCAGCCGGGCATAGGCGGTCTGCTTAGGCACAATCGGCTGGTTACGTTGCAGCGCTTTGAACCAGTTGATGGCCGGGGTGAAGTCATGCAGGTTGCCGCCTTTGGCCTGATTCACCGCGACGGCTGCAACATAGCCCACAAAGGCGCTTGCCGGATCAAGATAGCCCACCATGCCTTTATATTCCGGCTTCAGCAGATCATCCCAGGAACGCGGCACCGGCGCGCCACCCAGCGCATCAACGTTGACCATAAAGCCCATGGTACCGGAGTGCAGCGCTACCCACTTACCAGCAGGATCTTTCATGCCTGCCGGGATCTGATCCCAGTTTGCCGGTTTGTAAGCGCTGACCACGTCTGCGCTGACTGCCTGAATGCCGAAGCTGACGCCGTAATAGACCACGTCGGCGACCGGATTGCTTTTCTCGGCGACCAGTTGCGCCAGCGCCTGACCCGAATTTTTATTATCCTGCGGCACATGAATGCCCGTCGTTTTTTCGATCGCCTGGAGCTGTGTCGCCCAGTCGGCCCACTCTGGCGGGCAGTTGTAGCAGATAGCATTTTCTGCCGCCTGCGCCCACGATGAGGCAAGCGTGCATCCGGCCAGCAGCGCAGCGCTGGCGATAGGTTTGAAGTTAACGGTGAGTGACATGATGTTCCCCTGAAAAAGAGCCATGAAATGCCGGGGCGACACTCTCCCCGAGACGTAAATGATGAGCCAGCAGATGGGTTTTACCGCCGACGGGATTCAGAAGCAGGTCAATGGCGCGCGCGCCCATTAGCGCAATCGGCTGCACCACACTGGCCAGTGAAGGTGAAAGCTGTTCGCCCAGTTCAATGCCATCGAAGCCGATCACGGAGAGCTGATTCGGAACGCTGACGCCGGCACGCGCAGCGGCACCCAGCAGGCTGATAGCCAGCAGATCGTTACTGCAAATCACCGCCGTCAGCGGCAAAGGTGCATTAATCAGCGGCAGCAGCGGATGGAAATCGGACTGGATATGGCTGGGCATCTCAATCATCGCCTGCGGCGTCAGACCGGCCTGCTGCATGGCATCGCAGTAGCCGAGGTAGCGCAGACGGGCGCGGTCAGATTGCTGCATAGGACCCGCAACCATCACGATGTGGCGGTGGCCCAGTGACACCAGATGGGCGGTCGCTTCGGCAATGGCTTTGCGGTTATCTACGCACAGCGCGGGCCATTCGTGCTGTTGCGGAACGTTGTGGGTCAGCACGAAGGGCATCTTCGCCGCCGCCAGTGTCGGCAGCAGCGCACTGCTGTCGGCATCTGCCACCGTCAGTACCAGACCGGCGACACGCTGGTGCAGCATATGTTCGACAATGGCCGCTTCCCGCTCAGCCTGATAATCACTGGTTGCCACCAGCAGGCCATATCCCGCCAGACGAGCCTGCTGCTCCATCGCCTGTAATTGCATGGCAAAAACCGGATTGAGCAGCGAAGGCAACAGGACGCCAAGCGTGGTGGAGTGCTGGGTGCGGAGTTGACGGGCAATATGATTCGGGCGGAAACCGATCTGTTCCGAGGCGGCAAGCACCTTTTGCAGCGTGCCAGGTTTTAGCAGATGAGGGTCAGAAAAGGCGCGCGCAGCGGTTGCGCGGGAGACCCCTGCCAGTCTGGCTACGCTGATTAAATCGGTCATGACTGCCTCGTTTATTGTCGATGAGATCGATCTCATTGCGACAACACTAGTGGCGTTCTATGACAGGGGCATCACAGCAATTTGACGGGCAGATGACAGCGGCAGTGAAGCCGCTGTGGGGGAATTAAAGCATCAGGAAGGCGTAACCGCTGTTTTCCAGGGTGGCAACGGTGGTGCCGCTGGAGATGGTGTGAGTGACCATCGGGTCGATCCAGTTGCGCTCAAGCTGATGAAACGCCACTGACTGATCGCAGATAGTGACCTGAACGCCCGCTTTTTTCAGTTCGCTGATCAGCTTCAGGTTCGGGTTATCGACGCCGTAGGCTTTGCTGAACTGGTCATTATTCAGCGCTGATGAAACCGCGTCGCCGTTAATTGACACCACAAATTTCAGCTGGTCGAGTGGCACACCCGCCGCATAATAGAGGTTGGTGACGCGCGCTACGCGCTCCAGACCGAGATTCGGCTTACGAATATCCCCTTCACTGCGGTTGATCTGGAATACTATTTTATTACTCAGGCCCGCTGTCGTGCCGGGTTTAAATGCAGGCGTATCGACATAATGTATTTTGCCGTAGCCTTCAATCGCTGGCGTACTCCAGAAATCAGCAGGTTCGGATTTATTATCCGCCATTTTTCCGCTGACCTTATCGAATAATTCCGGCAACTGTAAAACATTGCCGCCGATAAATCCCGCTACGGCTGCCATCACCACTAAAGCTGCTGGACGCATTAACTCTTCTCCCGATCGTTTAAAACATTAATTACATTGCCAGCCACGCGTATCCCTGGTTTTGCAGGGTTGATACGGTGGTCGGACTGGAAAGTGCATGGACTACAGATTTATCAATCCAGTTATGGGATAGTGATGGAATGCCACGGACTGATCGCAGACCGAGACTTTCACTCCCGCCTGATTCAGCTCATTAATCAGCTTCAGGTTTGGATTTTCGATGCCATAAAACTTTTTAAAATGGGCGTTATCCAGCATGGCTGGGGTCGCGTCGCCGGTGACCGAAACAACAAACTTCAGCTGATCGGCCGGAATGCCGGAGGCGATATATAAATTCACCACACGCGCCACACGTTCCAGTCCCAGATTGGGCGCGGTCATCGCGCCATCGCTTCGGGTAATCTGGAAAACAATTTTATTGCTCAGGCCCGCCACCGGTTTAAACGCGGCGTCGGGCTCATAATGAATTTTGCCGTAACCTTCAATCGCCGGTGTGCTCCAGAATCCCGGGGCTTCCTGAGGCTCGGTTGCAAAATGGCGTGTCACTTTGTCATAAATCTCGCCACTCTGTGTGACAGCCGCGCCAACGACTCCGCCAATAATGGCGATTAACGCGTATGAAACCACTGAACGCATAACACTTCTCTCCGGCAATATGTCTGGCAGATTCAGGACAGAATCAGGTCGGCTATCTATATCACAGCGCAGGCATAATTCTCGCCTGTGTAAATTCAGGTCAGCGCGCGTCTGATAACTGCTGAACTTATTCACCTTCCGAATTAATCGAAAATTTTCATTATGAGGAAAAAAATGTCTTAATCAGAATGGACCTGACTCTTTTAGCTCTTATCCCTTCCTGTGACATTAACAGAAATAAATAACAGCCAGGTATAGCTGGAATAAGCAGGATAAAGGCGGGGGTGACGATTTAATTTATCAATGGCGAAGAGGAGATTAACGGCTCAGAGAGGGCTGTTTTTTCAGAGTAGACCTGGAAAAACTCATGCCATAGTCAGTTTTTTTGAGTGAATTTACATAACTTTAAAAAAATACGCTGACTGGCTAAATCTGCGCGGCAGCAGATTCTGCTTTATTCTGCCGAAGCGCATTGGGAATAAATGAATAAGGCGTCACTTAAACGCTCACAAACCCGGCGATACTCCGCCGGTTTCTATTCGTTTAGCTGCGGTTTACGTTGGCAGGATGTTCAATTTTTTTCGTCAAAATGGGCGATCTTGCACAAATCACGCCGGTCGTTTGCCAGAAAACGACATTTCATTCTTTTGATGCTCTGGTTAAGATAGTCACGAACCGTCGTTATCTGCGAAAAATGGAACATTCCCGCTGCGCACCTGTCCATTTTCAGGGCCTCTCTACAGGATTAAGGCATGTTGAACCGGTTAAAGAAAACGCTGATCGCCGCGCTCCTTCCGACGCTCATTTTCACTACTCTGTCACCTGCTTACGCCGATGTCAGTGATTCACTTCCCGATATTGGCACTACGGCCGGTTCGACGCTGTCGATTAATCAGGAACTGCAGATGGGCGACTTTTATGTGCGCCAGCTGCGTGCCAGTGCGCCGCTGATCAACGATCCGCTGCTTAATCAGTATATTAATCAGCTGGGTCAGCGACTGGTGTCGCATGCCGATTCGGTGAAAACCCCGTTCCACTTCTTTCTGATTCAGAACGATGAGCTCAACGCCTTTGCCTTTTTTGGAGGCAACGTGGTGCTGCACTCAGCGCTGTTCCGCTATACCGAAAATGAAAGCCAGCTGGCGTCAGTGATGGCGCATGAGATTTCACACGTTACCCAGCGCCATCTGGCGCGCGCAATGGAAGATCAGAAGCGCAATGCGCCACTGACATGGGTCGGTGCGCTGGGCTCTATTCTGCTGGCGATGGCCAATCCGCAGGCGGGCATGGCAGCACTGACCGGCACCCTGGCGGGAACTCAGCAGGGAATTATCAGTTTTACCCAGGGTAATGAACAGGAAGCCGACCGCATCGGAATTCAGGTACTGCAGCGCGCCGGGTTTGATCCCCAGGCGATGCCGAACTTTCTGCAGAAGCTGGCCGATCAGAGCCGCTTCTCCTCGAAGCCACCTGAAATTCTGCTGACGCATCCCCTGCCCGACAGCCGTCTGGCGGATGCCCGTAACCGCGCTAACCAGATGCGGCCGGTGGTGGTGCAATCTACAGAAGATTTCTATCTGGCAAAGGTGCGTTCACTGGGCATGTACTCCACCGGGCGTAATCAGCTTACCGACGAACTGCTGAACCAGTATGCCAGCGGCAATTCTCGTGAGCAGCTGGCGTCACAATATGGCAAAGCCATACAGTTTTTGCAGGCGAAAAGTTTTGCCGATGCGAAGCGGATTATGACGCCGCTGCTGGCGAAACAGCCGAATAACGTCTGGTTCCTGGATCTTATGTCAGACATCGATATCGGCCTGAATCAGCCCCAACAGGCGATCGCCCTGCTCAGCGCCGCCACCAGTGCAAAAAAACAGCCCGGTGGTGCAGCTCAACCTGGCCAACGCCTACGTTGAAGCGAAACAGTATGCCAACGCCAGCCGCATTCTGAATCGCTACACCTGGGCTAATAAAGATGATCCCAACGGCTGGGATTTGCTGGCCCAGGCGTCTGCACAGCAGGGACTGAATGATGAAGAGTTATCGGCGCGGGCAGAGAGTCTGGCGCTGAATGGCCAGCTCGATCAGGCGATCACCGCACTTGGCAGCGCCAGCGCACAGGTGCCGCTCGGCAGCCTGAAACAGGCGCGCTACGATGCCCGTATCGATCAGCTGCGCCAGTTACAACAGCGCTTTAAGCAATATCAGAAAGGCTGAGCATTCACGCTGCGAATAAAGGAAAGTCTGAGATGGTGACGATTTACCACAACCCGCGCTGCAGCAAGAGCCGCGAGACGCTGGCGCTGCTGAACGCCCGCGGGATAGAGCCGGAAGTGGTGCTCTATCTGCAAACGCCGCCCGATCGCGAGACGCTGCAAATCCTGTTAAAGAAACTGGGAATGCAGAGCGCACAGCAGTTGATGCGGACTAAAGAGGCGATCTATAGCGAACTGGCACTCAGCGAAAAAAGCGAAAGTGCACTGCTGGATGCGCTGGTGGAACATCCGGTGCTGATTGAAAGGCCGATAGTGATCAATGGCGACAAGGCGCGGATCGGACGTCCGCCCGAAGCGGTGCTCGACCTGTTTTAAAGGCCGAGTGTCTCTTTCACAAACGGAATGGTGAGTTTACGCTGGGCGCTGATCGAGGCACGATCAAGCCGATCCAGCGTATCAAACAGGGTGCGCATCTCACGATCCAGTCGCTTCAGCAGGAAGCGTCCCACATCTTCCGGCAGCTCAAATCCGCGTAACCCGGCGCGCAGTTGCAGCGCCTGTAATTTGTCTTCGTCGGAGAGAGGCTGCAGGCGATAGATCTGCCCCCAGTCCAGCCGCGAGGCGAGATCGGGCAATTGCAGATTGAGCTGGCGTGGCGGACGATCGCCGGTAATAAACAGGCGCGTATTACCGGTTTCCAGAATACGGTTATAGAGATCGAAGATCGCCATTTCCCATTCAGGCTCGCCTGCAATGCACTCGATGTTATCGATGCAGACCAGTGACAGCTGCTCCATCCCTTCCAGTACTTCCGGTACAAACCAGGTGCGTTTATCCAGCGGAACGTAACCGACCGCTTCGCTGCGCGCTGACATCTCGGCGCACGCGGCGTGCAGCA
Source organism: Iris pallida (assembly GCA_029216955.1). NCBI lineage: Eukaryota > Viridiplantae > Streptophyta > Magnoliopsida > Asparagales > Iridaceae > Iris > Iris pallida. The sequence continues at coordinate 48,215 of JANAVB010004175.1, forward strand.
AATGGCTCCGCCCTCCGCCTTCGCGTGACCAGAAGTAGAGATAGCTGCCATGTTGTTGGTTGAGAGCGCCTTTCAGCGCGGCAATCAGCGACGGGTTTTCCCCCGGCCAGAAGCTGGAGAAGGTTTCATCGTCAGGTAAATAGAGTGGCAATGACAATTGTGCCGGCGTGTTCAGAAGCACCTCAGCAAGAGAACAAGCAAAAATCGGGGGAAGTCTAACACAGTTTTCAGAAAGAGATGAATGGGGCGTCCCTGCCCCGATCCTGTCAGGCTTGCTGCGATCACGGCTCGCGCGATTCTTCAGCCTCCAGCACCACTTCTTCCGGACGCAACAGCGAGATCACACGGAAGATCAGCGCTAATCCCACCCCCACGATCGTCGCCAGCGCCATGCCTTTCAGCTCCGCAGCACCGATATGCACTTTCGCACCGCTGACGCCGATGATCAGGATCACCGAAGTCAGGATCAGATTTTGCGCTTTGTTGTAATCGACTTTGGATTCGATCAACACCCGGATACCGGATGCGCCAATCACGCCATACAGCAGCAGCGACACGCCGCCCATTACCGGTACCGGGATCGCCTGAATCACCGCCGCCAGTTTGCCGACACAGGAGAGCAGGATCGCCAGAATCGCAGCACCGCCAATCACCCAGGTACTGTAGACGCGGGTAATTGCCATCACACCGATGTTTTCACCGTAGGTGGTGTTAGGCGTTGAACCAAAGAAGCCGGAGATGACCGTTGATAAGCCGTTGGCGAACATCGAACGATGCAGGCCAGGGTCGCGAATCAGATCTTTCTTTACGATATTGGCGGTGACTACAAGATGACCGATATGCTCGGCAATCACCACCAGCGCCGCAGGCAGGATCGTCAGCATCGCCACCCACTCAAAGCGCGGGGTATAGAAAGTTGGCAGCGCAAACCAGGGGGCTTTAACCACGCCGCTCCAGTCAACGATGCCCATAAATGCAGAGAGCAGATAACCCGCCACCACCCCGACCAGAATCGGGATGATCGCCAGGAAGCCACGAAACAGCACGGAACCGAATACCGTCACTGCCAGCGTGACCAGCGAAATCAGCACGGTTGTACTGTCGGGCGTGCTGCCTTCCGCGGGCAGCAGCCCTGCCATATTGGCGGCTACCCCTGCCAGTTCCAGACCGATGACGGCGACAATCGCGCCCATCGCCGCCGGGGGAAACATCACATCGAGCCAGCCGGTGCCCGCGCGTTTGACAATCAGTGCCACGAGACAGAACAGCACGCCGCAGAGGATAAATCCGCCCAGCGCGACCTCATAACCCAGCGGCAGCAATAGCAGTACTGGCGAGATAAAGGCAAAACTGGAACCGAGGTAAGCGGGAATTTTGCCTTTACAGATAAAGAGGTAGATCAGCGTCCCAACGCCGTTGAATAACAGCACCGTCGCCGGGTTGATGTGGAACAGAATCGGTACCAGTACCGTGGCACCAAACATGGCGAACAGGTGTTGCAGGCTGAGTGGAATGGTTTGCAGTAACGGCGGTCGTTCACTGACGCCAATGGCGCGACGAGTCATCATTTATCCCCTTGTGTTATTTATCCCCCAGGGCGCGCGCCTCTGGCACAGCAGCAGGCACGCCGGTGAGCCTTGCAGCCACACCAAACCCGTTCGGGGATCTTTTTTTTGCCAAAAAAAAGCCGACTCTCTGGTCGGCTGTGCGATTATTTGGTTCCGAAAATCTTGTCCCCGGCATCGCCGAGCCCGGGAATGATGTAACCCTTTTCATTCAGTCCCCTGATCCACTGACGCGGTGTAAAGCTCAACGTCAGGATGCGCTTTCTCCAGCGCGGCAATCCCTTCTGGTGCGGCAACCAGTACCAACACTTTGATGCTGGTGCAGCCCGCTTTCTTCAGCAGGTCGATGGTGGCGATCATGGAACCGCCGGTCGCCAGCATAGGATCGACGACCAGCGCCAGGCGCTCTTCGATGTTAGAGACCAGCTTCTGGAAATAGGGAACCGGCTCCAGTGTCTCTTCATCACGGTAAACCCACCACGCTGATACGGGCGCTGGGAACGTGCTCCAGCACCCCTTCCATCATGCCAAGGCCGGCACGCAGAATCGGCACCACCGTGATTTTTTTGCCTTTGATCTGATTCGATCTCTACCGGGCCGTTCCAGCCCTCAATGGTACGCGCTCTGTTTCCAGATCGGCGGTCGCTTCGTAGGCAGCAGGCTGCCACTCAGACGCCAGCTCGCGAAACGCTTTGTACTGATATCGTGCTCACGCATCAAGCCCAGTTTATGTTTGACCAGCGGGTGTCTGACTTCCACGATCTTCATTGGTGTTCTCCCGGAATGAGTTGAGCTAAAAAAAAATCGCGGGATTATACCGCCTTTGCGCTCCGCGCCACCTGCTCTTGCGCAAGCCGCGGGTTTTACGGGAAAATGGATTAATGAAAATCGTCCGATGCGCAATCCCGGACTCGCAAAACGTTTGCCTGCACTGATGAATTGCCGCGCTTTATTTTAACCACCAACCGCAACTCGCGTGGGGACCTCGCAGTGACCGACAAAACCTCTCTCAGTTACAAAGACGCCGGTGTGATATTGATGCTGGTAACGCTCTGGTTGACCGTATTAAAGGCGTAGTGAAAAAGACGCGTCGCCCGGAAGTGTGGGTGGACTGGGCGGTTTGGTGCGCTTTGCGCGCTGCCGCAAAAATACCGTGAACCGGTGCTGGTCTCCGGCACCGATGGCGTTGGCACCAAGCTGCGTCTGGCGATGGATCTCAAACGTCACGATGCCATTGGTGTGACCTGGTGGCGATGTGCGTCAACGACCTGGTAGTACAGGGCGCCGAGCCCTCTTCTTCCTAGACTACTACGCTACCGGCAAACTGGATGTGGATACTGCCTCTGCGGTCATCACCGGCATCGCCGAAGGTGTCTGCAGTCGGGTTGTGCGGTGGGCGGTGAAACCGCTGAGATGCCGGCATGTATCCGGCGAAGATTACGACGTGGCTGGTTCTGTGTTGCGTGGTGGAAAAGTCGAGATCATTGATGGCAGCAAGTGTGCAGGATGGCGACGTACTGATTGCCCTCGGCTCCAGCGGCCCACACTCCAACGGCTATCGCTGGTGCGCAAGATTCGGAAGTCAGCAACACCGATCCACAGATGAACAGCTGGAAGGTAAACCGCTGGCCGATCATCTGCTGGAACCGACCCGCATCTACGTGAAAATATTCTGAGCCTGATTGAGCAGGTCGATGTGCACGCTATCGCACACCTGACCGGCGGCGGCTTCTGGGAGAATATTCCGCGCTGCCCGACAATACTGGCCGTGATCGACGAGAAGAGCTGGCAGTGCGGCCGTCTTCAGCTGGTTACAGCAGGCGGGCAACGTCAGCCGTTTCGAGATGTACCGTCCTTAACTGCGGGTGTCGGCATGATCATCCCTGAGTCGGCAGACGCGGAAACGCGATTGCGCTGATGCAGGCTGCGGGCGAGAAGCCTGGAAGCTCGGCGTGATTAAAGCGTCTGATGCGAAGAGCGAGTGGTCATCAACGGATGAAAAAGCTGGTTGTACTGATTTCCGGCAACGGAAGTAACCTTCAGTCCTCCTTGACGCCTGTGCAAGGGCGGATTCACGGCAGCGTGGCTGCCGTGTTCAGCAATCGTGCCGCCGCTTATGGCCTGACGATGGGCGCAGGAGGCGGGGATTCCCGCCCACTCGCTTGCCGCCAGCGACTTCGCCGACCGCGAAGCCTTCGATCGCCAGTCATCGCTGAAATCGAAGCCTACACCCAGACCTGATGTGCTGGCCGGCTATATGCATTCTCAGCAGCGCGTTCGTGGCCCATTGTTCACGATCGCTGCTGAAATCCACATTCCCTGTTGCCGAAATATCGGGCCTGCATACGCATCGTCAGGCGCTCGAAAATGGCGACAGCGAACATGGCACCTCCGTGCATTCGTCACTGACGAACTGGATGGAGGGCCGGTGATCCTGCAGGCAAAAGTCCGGTATTTCCCGGCGACAGCGAAGCGGAGATTACGGAGGGCGGGTGCAGCACAGGAGCATGCCATCTATCCGAGGTAATCGGCTGGTTTGTGAGGGTCGTCTGGCGATGCGTGACGGCCAGGATGGCTGGATGGCGAACCGCTGCCGCCGCCAGGGTATGCTAACGACTGACGCTTCAGGAGCCGTTGCGGGTTTCCAAGACGGCTGAAAAAATCAAAGCGATGGCAGCCTGTACCCGTAGTAAAGCATCGCGGCCATGGAAAAAACGTCGGGAGCGTTTTTGAACAACGCAAAGCGTTGGCGGCTACGGGCGCACCTCAGGGATGAGGTGCGTAATCGCCCGCGCTGAGCCGCCAGGGATGGCGTTTTTTGCATCTTTACGAAGGGTACAGGCTCCCTGAGCCGGTGCTTCATTCCACTTCACGAAAGCCTGCTTTCCCCTTCCTCAGCCGTAGCGCCGTAATGTAATCTTCGGTGCGTCGCTGTTTTGGCGCGGTAAAGATACGGTCAGTCTCATCAAACTCACTAACGCGCCCTGATGCAAACGCGGGTAATCTGACACGCGAGAAGCCTGCTGCATGTTGTGGTCACCAGCACCAGCGTGAAATGCTGCTTGAGCGTGGTCATCAGCTCAATCACCAGCGTGGAGATGGGATCCAGCGCGGAAGTCGGCTCATCCAGCAGCAGAACTTCCGGTTCAATCGCAATGGCGCGGGCAATCACCAGCCGCTGCTGCTGTCCGGTCGAGAGCGTCAGTGCATCTGTGACAGTGATCTTTGACCTCACTCCACAACGCCGCCGCGCGCAGCGCACGTTCACAGGCTTCGTTCAGCACCCGCCGATCGCGTACCCCCTGTAAGCGCAGCCCGTAGACACATTTCATAGATCGATTTTGGAAAAGGATTGGGGCGCTGAAACACCATGCCGACCCGACGACGCAGCGCCGAGAGATCCTGTTCAGGTCGCAGGATCGGCTGCGATCCAGCAACACCTCACCCTCGACCCGGCAATGATCAATCACATCATTCATGCGATTAAAGCAGCGCAGCAGCGTCGATTTGCCCACAGCCGGGGGGCCAATCAGCGCGGTAATCTTGTTTTTCGGCATGCAGCGAAATAGCCTGCAGCGCCTGGCGCTCGCCATACCACAGCGACAGTGGTTAACGGTCAGCGCGATATCCGTGTCGGACGTCATAGTCATAGCCTGTATTGAGTCATAAGGCGATAGCGTTCACGCAGACGGTGACGCAGGCCCATCGCCAGCAGATTAAGCGACAGAATAATCAGCACCAGCAGCAGCGCGGTGGCGAAACACCAGCGGCCGGTCAGCTTCAATATTCGGACTCTGAAACGCAGATCGTAAATCTGGAAGCCCAGATGCATAAACTTGCGGTCCAGATGCAGATAAAGGAAACACCGCGTCGACAGGCAGTTCCGGCACCATTTTTACCACGCCAACCAGCATCAGCGGCGCGGTTTCACCGGCGGCACGCGCCAGCCAGAATCAGGCCGGTTAGCATGGCAGGCACCGCCATCGGCAGAACCACGTTCAAGCGTTTCCGCCTGAGTCGCGCCCAGTGCCAGCGAACCCTGCCGCAGCTGGTTGGGAATGCGGGATAGTCCTCTTCGGTCGCCACAATCACCACCGGCAGCGTTAATAACGCCAGAGTCAGCGACGCCACAGCAAACCAGGTGTCCCAAAGGTAGGATTGGGCAGCGCGCTGGCGAAGAAGAGCTGGTCTATCGTGCCGCCCACCAGCCAGACAAAGAAGCCCAGACCAAATACGCCATAGACGATTGAAGGGACGCCTGCCAGATTGACCCACCGCGATGCGCACAAGTCTTGTCAGCGCATTGCGTCCGGCATATTCATGCAGCCAGATGGCGGCGATGACCCCAGGGCATCACGACCACCGACTCAGCAGCACCATCAGCACGGTGCAAAGATCGCCGGGAACGCCCCGGACTCACGCTCGCCTTCAGCGGGGTGAATCTGACGAAACGCCACAGCTGATCCAGGAAATGCAGCGTTTTGCGGTCAGCGTCATCGCGTTCGGCTTCCAGCTGTCAACGATTCGGTCAGAGGGATCGCATGTTCGGTGGTGCCATGAACATCCCGCAGGATTAACAGATCGCGCTGACTTGCTGTTGCAGCGAAGCCAGTGTCTCCTCAGCTGATTAAACGGCGCTGCAAAGCGGCTGATGGCCTGATATTCTGACTCGGCCTGCAGATCAAAGCGCCCGGCAGCACGGTTGTGGTCGCCTGCTCATCAAGCTGCTCACGCTGGCTGTTGAGGCGCGCCATATCGACCCGGCGAATCTGATTAGCCTGCCGCACCAGCAATCTGCACTGTCCGAGTCGCTGATGCAGCAGGCATCGGGATCCTGCGCAGTTAGTCTTCATTATCTTCACGCAGGCCGACAAACAGCCGTATGCCTGACCGTGGCTGCGGCGCTGCAGCACCATGACGTCGCGGCTGGCTGACCTGCGCGCCGTGCGACTGTAAACCACCCGGAAATCGGGTGAGTCCCAGTCACGGTTACGGTTTTGATCAGATAGCGATTAACCTGTCCGCCGCTGTTGCCCTGTCATCTGCCGGGGCCGGAAAGCGCCGCTGATGTTCCAGGGTTTCACCCAGCAGCGCGTCTCGGCCCTTCAGGCTGGCTAAACGTAGAGATCGACGCGCTGCGGCCAGAAAGCGCGCAACGCCCTGCCAGGCCAGTAACCCAATCAGCAGCGTAAAGGCCAGCAGCAGACGGCTACGGCACCGGCGGTTAGCCAGCGCCAGCGATCGTTGTCGCATCGCTTTCATGCTGCTCCTCGTGTGCTGTAGCGCTGGCGCAGTCGCTGACGGATCAGCTCGGCAACCGTGTTGATCACCAGCGTAAACAGCAGCAGCATCAGGGCGCTGAGAAACAGCACGCGATAATGGGCACTCCCCGCCGCCGTTCCGCATCTCAATGGCGATATTGGCGGACAGCGCGCGCAGGCCGCTGAACAGGCCACCTTCACTTTGCGGCGTGTGCCGGTCGCCATCAGCAAATCATGGTTTCTCTACGGCACGCCCAGACCAATCATCAGGGCGGCAAAATACCGGCGGAAGCACCCGGCAGCACAACGCGGGTCAGGGTTTGCCACGGCGTCGCGCCCAGTGCCAGCGAGCCCTGCCCCAGTGAAGCAGGCACGCTGAACAGCGCATCCTCAGAGAGGGTAAAGATCAGCGGTACCAGCGCAAAGCCCATCGCCAGCGCGGCTACCAGCAGATTGCGCTGTTCGTAATGCGGCAGCCAGTCGCCCGCATCCGGTACAACAGCGTGGGCAGCCACAGCGTCAGCAGCGTGACCAGCAGCAACAGCGGCAGCAGAATCAGCACTTCACGACCCGGCTGACGCCAGCGCGGCGGTAAACGCGCGCTGCATACGCCGCACAGCAGCAGCGTGCCCGCCAGCGTCAGCGGCAGCAGCAGCACACCCACCAGCGCCTGTCCAATATGCGGCGCGAGCCAGATCCCGGCAATCAGCCCCGCGACTACGCTTGGCAGCGCACCCATCATCTCAATGGCCGGTTTGACCCAGCGTCGCAGGCCGGGCGCCATGAACCAGGCGGTGTACATCGCCGCCGCCAGCGCCGCGGCGTGGCAAACAGCAGCGCTAAACTCGCCGCTTTCAGCGTACCCATCACCATCGGCATCGGCTGAACTTGGCCTGATAACTGTCACCCGCCGCGGTCGATTGCCAGATCCAGTCCGGTCCGGGGTAATTTTCATACCAGATTTTTTGCCAGAAATTGCGCCAGGTGACGTCCGGCCAGGATTATCAAGCCGCAGGGTCTGCCAGCTTCCCGCCCGTTCAATCAGGCTGTCGCCACGTGGCGAAAACTGCGCCTGCACAATGCCAGGTTCCAGCTGACGCTCCAGTATCGGGCCATCTGCTTGCTGGCAAACAGCCGCAGCATCCCCTGTTTGCTGAGCGTCGCAAACACGCGACGTTGTGATTCCGTCCCAGAATGGTCTCGCCGTCGCTGCTGGCAAAGGTACGAATGCGCTGCAGGCGCGGCCCTGTTCGCTGGCGATAGCAAACCACTGCGTGACACCGCTGCGATCCTGGATCAGCAGGCTTCTGCCGCCCACCAGCAGATGCAGACTTTTTGGCTGATGCCAGGGTGTGCGTTTCGCGCAATAGTGCACGGTCATCATCAAGTGCCAGACCCGCAGCAGATTGCCTTCGGTGGTGTAGAGCAGATCGCCGGACGGCGAGAGCGCCAGCAGATCCAGTGGCGTTGCGGCAGCGGGATAAACGAGGCCTGGCGATCGGTCCCAAGGTCAGCACCCGGAGTCCGGCCTCAGTGAGTGCGGCTATACGCCACTGACCCGCATGGCGCGTCGCCAGCGCCATCTTCGTCACTGCGCCATCGGGCAGATGAAACGGTTTGTCGCCCAGCGGAAAACGCCACTGCTGGTCGGCGGTTGGCTGCATCAGTGTCAGCGCACCCTGCATATTCAGCAGTAGCGTCTGCTCATCGGCACTCCGCACTATCTCGCCGGGCGGCGGGGTCAGGGCAGTGCCGGTTCCGCAGGCTGACATCCAGCGGGATAAAAACGCGCCGCCCGCGCTCGCTGATGCGCCAGCCGACCTTCCCCTGATTGCCAATCGCTAAGGCTGGTGCACGATCCCAGAGTTGCTGGCTGGCCGCAATCTGCAGGCCCGGCGCATTAAACAGCGGTAATACCACGCCAATCAGCCAGCAGAAGAGCAGCAGCATCAATAGCAGGATCGCAGCCACAGCAGGTGACCAGTCGGGGTCAGACGGTCAACGGCACGACGCTTACGATCGCTGAATTGGACAGGAATGTGGTTTGCGCTCATGCGGTTCCGCTAGCAGGCCAAATAAGCCGCTATGTTGCCCGTAGCCGATTGATAAGACAACTCCTGGCGTTGGACAACGCTGCCATACTCGCCATAATGTTGGTGGATACTGGATCTTCAGTCCTGCAACCGCTAAATGGAGTGAGAATGGTCAGGTAAAGCTTTATATTGAAAAAGAATTAAGCTGGTTATCCTTTAATGAACGGGTTTTTGCAGGAAGCAGCAGACAAAAGCAATCCACTGATTGAGCGGATGCGCTTTCTGTGTATCTACTCCAATATCTCCGACGAATTCTATAAGTGCGTTTTGCCGACCTCAAACGCGCATTCTGATTGGTGAAGAGCAGGGTTCCGCCAGTACGCCACGCCATCTGTTTAAGAAAATTCAGCAGCGGGTGATGAAGTCCGATCAGGAGTTTGATGCGCTATATAACGATCTGCTGCTGGAGATGGCACGTAACCAGATCTTCCTGATCAACGAACGTCAGCTCTCATCCAATCAGCAGGCGTGGCTGCGCCACTACTTCAAGCACGAGCTGCGTCAGCATATCTCGCCGATTCTGATCACCCATGAAACGGATCTGACGAATTCCTAAAAGATGACTACACCTATCTGGCGGTAGAGATAATTCGCGGTGATAATATTCAGTATGCGCTGCTGGAAATTCCGTCCGACAAAGTCCCGCGTTTCTCCAATTTACCGGCTGAGCCACCGCGCCGCCGTAAACCGATGATCCTGCTGGATAACATCTTACGTTACTGCCTGGATGACATTTTTAAAGGCTTCTACGCTACGACTCGCTCAACGCCTATTCAATGAAATGACGCGTGACGCCGAGTACGACCTGGTCACGGAGATGGAGTCGAGCCTGCTGGAGCTGATGTCCTCCAGCCTGAAGCAGCGACTGACGGCGGAACCGGTGCGTTTCGTTCTACCAGCGCGATATGCCCGACACGATGGTGTCGTGCGGTGCCACAAGCTTTCCATCTCAAACTGGACTCCATCCTGCCAGGCGGCCGCTACCACAACTTCAAAGACTTTATCGGCTTCCCGAACGTCGGCAAAAAAACCTGGTGAACCGACCGTTACCGCAGATCGCACATCGGCTTGATGGTTCCGCAACGGTCGATGCGATTCGCAATCGCGACGTAGCTCTACTCCCGTATCACACCTTTGAGCATGTGCTGGAGCTGCTGCGTCAGGCGTCGTTCGACCCAGCGTGCTGGCGATCAAAATCACATCTACCGCGTTGCTAAATTCCGCATCATGGATGCGATGATCCATGCCGCTTATAACGGTAAAAAAGTCACGGTGGTGGTGGAACTGCAGGCGCGCTTCGATGAAGAAGCCAATATTTACTGGGCGAAACGCCTGACTGAAGCGGGCGTGCATGTCATTTTCTCCGCACCAGGCCTGAAGATCCGCCAAGCTGTCTGATTTCACGCGCGAAGGCGAAGAGATTGTGCGCTACGCGCATATCGGTACGGCAACTTTAACGAGAAAACCGCGCGTCTCTATACGGAATATTCGTTGCTGACCGCGGATGCGCGCATCACCAATGAAGTGCGTCGGGTGTTCAACTTTATTGAGAATCCCTATCGGCCCGTGACGTTCGATCATCTGATGGTCTCGCCGCAGACTCGCGCGGATGCTGTATGAGCTAATCGACACCGAAATTGCTAATGCGCAGCAGAATAAGCCTGCGGCATTACTCTGAAAATCAACAATCTGGTGGACAAAGGTATGGTGATCGGCTTTATACAGCCTCCAGCGTAGGGGTGAAGGTCAATCTTTGGTGCGCGGAATGTCATTAATCCCTGACTTGCCCGGGATCAGTGAAAATATCGTGTCATCAGTATTGTTGACCGTTATCTGGAACACGATCGCGTCTATATTTTGAGAATGGCGGTGATAAGAAGTGTTCCTCTCCTCCGCTGACTGGATGACACGTAACATTGATTACCGTATCGAAGTGGCGTGGCGATTCTCGATCCCCACATCCGGCAGCGCTACTCGACATTATTGCTATTCAGTTGAGTGATACGGTGAAAGCCGCATCGCGGATAAAGAGTTGAGTAACCATTACGTCCAGCGCGGCAATCGTCGTAAAGTGCGATCGCAGCTGGCCATTTATGATTACATCAAGAAACTGGAACAACCTGAATAAATCTATGCAATTTCTCATAAAGTACGCCAAAACCCCAGGAGTTTGCGGCGATTGACCTGGGCTCGAACAGTTTCCATATGGTGATTGCGCGGGGTTGTCGATGGTGCGATGCAGGTACTGGGCCGCCTTAAGCAGCGCGTCAATCTGGCTGACGGGCTGGATGCCCGGCAAACCTCAGAGAGAGGAAGCGATGGGCGGGGGTTAGCCTGCCTGGCCCTGTTCGCCGAGCGCCTGCAGGGGTCAGTCCGAGCACGTGACGATTGTCGGTACTCACACGCTGCGCGAGGCGGTCAACGCCGAAACCTTCCTGCAAACGTGCGGCCGAGGTGATCCCTATCCGATAGAGGTGATTTGGCCATGAAGAGGCTCGCCTGATCTTTATGGGGCGTTGAAATACCCAGCCGGAGAAAGGCCGCAAGCTGGTAATCGATATCGGGCGGCGGATCAACCGAGCTGGTCATTGGCGAGGATTTTGAACCGCAACTGGTTGAGAGCCGACGCATGGGTTGCGTCGTTTCGCCCAGCTCTATTTCCCGAAAGGTGAAATCAGCCGTGAAAACTTCCGCGCGCGCGTTTTAGCGCGCCGCGCAGAAGCTGGAAACGCTGGCGTGGCAATATCGTCTGCATGGCTGGCAATATGCGCTGGGCGCGTCCGGCACCACAAAGCCGCTGCGAAGTGCTGCTGGCGAGGATGAAAAAGAGAAGCTGATTACGCTGAGCGCCTCGAAAAGCTCTATGACGAGGTGATGAAACAAAATCCTTTGCTGCACTATCAGCCTGCGGGTCTGTCTGAAGAGCGTAAAGGCGTGTTTGTACCCGGGCTGGCGATTCTGTGCGGCGTCTTTGATGCGCTGGCGATTCGCGAGTTGCGCCTCTCCGACGGTGCGCTGCGTGAAGGCGTGCTTTATGATGGAGGGCCGTTTCCGCCATCAGGATATTCGCAGCGTACGGCACAGAGTCTGGCAAACCATTCGCATCGACAGCGATCAGGCACGACGCGTGCTCGACACCACCGAGGTATCTGCAGTGGCGCGAGCAGAATCAGAAACTGGCGAATCCACAACTGGCCGCACTGCTGAAATGGGCGGCGATGCTGCACGAAGTGGGCCTGACCATTATCACAGCGGCCTGCAACGCCATTCAGCCTATATTCTGCAAAACACCAACCTGCCGGGCTTCAATCAGGATCAGCATGCTGCTGGCGGCGCTGGTCAGATTCCATCGTAAAGCGATAAAGCTTGATGAGCTGCCGCGCGTGACGCTGTTCAAGAAAAAGCAGTTTGTGCCGCTGATTTTCCTGCTGCGCCTGGGTACCCTGCTGAATAATCAGCGACAGGCCACCACGCGTCCGGAGGCGTTAACCCTGAAATGCGATGACGGCCATGGACGCTGACCTTCCCGGCGGGCTACTTCACGCAGAACAACCTGGTTCAGCTCGATCTTGAACGGGAGCAGGTTTACTGGAATGACGTCACGGGATGGAACTGATCCTCGAAGAAGAAGTCTGACAACCCGGGCGCCTGGCGCCCGTTTAACTGAATGATGAATATGACACAACCAACCGCACCCCTTTCAGGCGAAAACTATTTGCCGAAACCTATGGTTTAACGCCGCCCACTCCGAAGTGGTTGCGGCGCTGCCCCAAGCTTAACGTCGGCAATGCGCTTGACCTTGGCTGTGGCGTGGGAACGCAATACGCTGTTTCTGAATCAGCACGGTTTTGACGTCACGGCGTGGGATCATAATCCGCAAAGCCTGGCGCGCCTGCAGGAGATTATTGCGCAGGAAAATCTCAGCGGCATTCATACCGAGCAGCGCGACCTGAATAACACGCGCTTTAATGGCGGCTTAACTTTGTGCTGTCGACCGTGGTGATGATGTTTCTGCAGCCGCAGACCATTCCGCAGCTGATTGCCGACATGCAGGCCTGTACGGTCAGAGACGGTTTTAACCTGATCGTGGCGGCAATGAACACGGACGATATGCCCTGTCCGGCTGATTTTTCCTTTGCGTTTAAATCAGGCGAGCTCAGCCACTACTACCGCAACTGGCACATCGTGAAGTACAACGAGCACCCTGGCCAGTTGCATCGCACAGATGAAAATGGCAACCGCATCACCTGTCGGTTTGCGACGCTGCTGGCGCAAAAAGCGAGTTACTGATCTTTATCTGCTGTTTTTTCAACAGCGATTGATTTCATCAGGCGACTGTGACTAAATATTGCAGTCGCCCCAGATGGGGTCATTACAGGAACCACCCCGCGTGAACAGCGCTATTCTCCCCGAAGACGTCAAAAACCGGCACCATGACCGCATTGTGCTGCTGATTAGTTTTATCATTCTTTTTAGTCGCCTGATTTTTATCCTGCCTGCTGCCTTCGAGCATCATCAGCAACAGAAAGCTATTCCTGAACCGGTTGCCATAACATCAGGCGATACGCGATAGCGAATAACCAATACGATATTTCGCCTGAAACGCACCTGAAACTTAAACGTTATCCAGATAACTGGACTCTTTTTGCATCCCTTTTCAGGCGAAACGCTACACTTCGTTGGTGCTTTCAGATAAGGGATCCATGTGTCTGCCTCTCACTCTCAACGTTTAAGTGAAATACGTCATCGCATTCTGACGCTGCTCAGCGAGCACGATTGGTTGATGCCCTGCTGGAGAAATCGGGCGATCTCAATCCTGAACAGCAACGTGAAAATGCGGCCCAGCGTGACGCGCTGGAACAGGACATTCTGCAACTGCATGCCGCTGACCTCGGATATTCTCGAAGCCCTGCCCGAAGAAGAACGTCAGGCGCTGTGGCGGCTGGTGCCGAACGAGCGGCGCGGCATGTGCTGGTTGAAGCGTCTGAAACGGTCTGGGCCAGCCTCACCGAAGAGATGAGCGACCGCGATATCCTGCGCGCTATCCAGCCGCTGGATATCGACGATCAGGTCTGGCTGGCGCGTTATCTGCCACGTGACCTGACCGGACGCCTGCTGGCAACTGTGGAGCCCGCCCTGCGCCCGCATGCTCGATATGGTGCAGCTTGACCGTGACCGCGTGGGCCGGGTGATGGATTTCAATATCCTGACGGTGCGTGAAGATGTCACGCTTGCAACAGTGCAACGCTTTTGCGCAAGCGCAAAAGCATGCCGGGCGGTACCGATAAACTCTTTATCACCAATAAATAATCAGCTGCTGGGCGAGCTGCTGCTGACGGACATCCTGCTTAACAAACCCAAAACCCTGGTGAGCGACGTGATGAACGCGCGCCCTACCACCTTCCAGCTTAACGATAAGGCCGAAGACGCTGCCAGCGCCTTTGAACGTTTATAACCTCATTTCTGCCGCCGTCACCGACGCCAAAGGCAAGCTGATTGGCCGTGTGACCATTGAAGACATCATCGACCTGGTGAATGCCGAAAAACGAAAGCAACATTCGTAAAATGGGGGGGATCAGTCAGGAAGAGGATGTGTTTGCGCCGGTGCGTAAATCGGTACGTAAACGCTGGGCCTGCTGGCGATTAACCTCTGCACCGCCTTTGTCGCCTCACGGGTTATCGGGCTGTTTGAAGGGACGATTTCGCAATCGTGGCGCTGGCCACGCTGATGCCGATCGTCGCGGGTATCGGCGGCAATACCGGTAATCAGACCATCACCATGATTGGCGGGCGCTGGCCTTACATCAGGTTGAACCGGGCAACTTTTCGTTTTTGATCGTCCGCGAGCTTGGCGTGGCGCTGATCAACGGCTGTTCTGGGGCGGCATCATGGGCGGTATCACCTGGCTGATGTATGACAATATGGCGCTGGGCGGCGTTATGATGCTGGCCATGGCGCTGAATCTGCTGCTGGCCGCGCTGATGGGCGTGCTGGTGCCGCTGGTCATGACTAAAATGAATCGCGATCCCGCCGTCGGCTCCAGGTATTGATCACCGCCCTTACTGACACTGGCGGCTTCTTTATTTTCCTGGGGCTGGCGACGATCTTCCTGCTGCCGACTAATCGCAGGCTTGCAGGCCGTAACGTTGCAGCGACCCGTTAAGATTGCGCTGCCGCGTTACCTGTGCCAGTCTCGGGTCGCCGCAGGCAGCGTATAGTTACCACGCTGACTCAGCCACTCCAGCACATCCGCTAAGTGCCAGATGGCGGTTTACCGTCATGCACCGGCAGCGGAAACGGCGGGCGGTGGCTGAGCATCAGCTTACGCATATTCTGACGCGTCATGCCGATGATCTCCGCCACATCCGTCAATCCCACAAAATCGGGTGCGGCTTCCACCAGCGTGGCACCCGGTTATCGCACGCAGCACATCCTCTTCTGCTGTTCAATACATCCATTGCGGAGTCAGACTCGCGGGTGAACTCCAGTGCAATTCTGCCGGCATGCCCAGGCCGATTAGCGCATCATCACAGCCTGCCGCTGCCAGCGTTTCCAGTAGTTCATCCACCGGCGCGTGCCCTTCCGGCAGGCTGAACCGTAATGTGAAACAATATT
This sequence comes from Iris pallida, assembly GCA_029216955.1. NCBI lineage: Eukaryota > Viridiplantae > Streptophyta > Magnoliopsida > Asparagales > Iridaceae > Iris > Iris pallida. Next base: position 63,749 of record JANAVB010004175.1, read on the forward strand.
CCATATGCTTCTCCTTGTGCTGCATCAGGACTTCAGATAGTGACAGTTGCCGACCACGCGCCGCAGCGCACGGGCATGCTGATGTGCGTTTTTGGTGTGCTCCAGAACAGGTCAGACAAAACTCCCCACATCGGCACATCAACAGATTTTTCGGACAGTACATTTTGCCCCAGGCGTGATGGCCTCCCGTGACGACCAGCCAGCCATGGATTCGGCGTAACGTAACGCCGTTCGATCTCTTTGTTGGGATGCCGCTTCCTTGCCATGTTTTCCCTATCCTGACGCTGAATTGATAAGTTGTCAACTGACAACCCGATGAAATTATCTTAGTGCGGCTCAGCATGCGCAGACTTTTTCTCGCAGTAAAAACAGTCAGGGTATAAACTGGAAACGTCACACAAAAACGATCAGCGCAGAAGTCATCTGGCAGCAGAAACGATTAACAACGGAGGCAATATGTTTAAAGCAGAGGATTTTGTTCAGTCGAAAACCGGCGGCCCGAAAATGCAGGTGCTGCGCGTCGAAGTGACACCTTATGGTGTGCACGCGTTGATGATGCAGCGAAAAAGAGATCGAAGTGAAAGCAGAGAGCGTCAATCTCTATCACGAAGAAGGTGACTTTGGCGTGTGCTGAGGTGAAACGGCCCTGACGGGGCCAGACTGTCAGGGCTTATCCTGCTGAAGGTTGTCATTCCCAGGCCGCCATAAACGGCAGACGCAGCCGGAACGGTGTGAAATCGACTCCATGTTCAGACCCAGCAGATTCACTTCAAATCCCTCTTCTGCACCCAGCGTCACTCCCGCCACACCCAGAATCGACACCTGCACACCGCCCCGGATGGCGGCAGCCCGACCGGACGCCACAGTGGCCGGTAATCTTTACCCAGCGCATTAGCGGGCAGATCAAGCCTTAAAGCGGGTACTTCGCGGCCAATATGCGCCAGGAAGGTGTTGCTGTTCGGTCCTGGCCAGGCGCGGTAGGTTGTCGGCCACGGATAGGATTTAATGGCGGCTTCAATCTGCGGGATCATCGCTTCTGCTTCCGGTCCGCGATGTTCCACCAGCAGCCGCGGTTTGCGCCATACCAGTAGCCATCAGGCAGGTTGGTGTTGCGCCGAACTTTATCGCCGCTGCCCCAGCTAATCACTTCGTAGCGAGTGAATCGCGTTTCACCTGCGCGCTTGAAGATGATCCACGGATGCACCGCCACCGCCCTTTCCAGCCATAGGTCGGCGCAGCATAGACCTGTACAATAGCCAGGCTATATAAAGCGCGCGGGTCGGGCGCTATCCGGACGAATCACGTCGGGCTGTCGCCCAGCCGCCCGGCTCTGCGGTTTCGCTGTGACGCGTCGCCTGCGCAATGCTGGCTCCCAGCGATAGCAGCAGTACGGCAACAAAAAACAGGCTGAACACTTTAAGTGAGAGCATGACAACATTCCTGGTGACGTAAGAATCGCGAATCGCCTGTTGCAGGCGGTTTCAGTAAGCGGCGGCTTTGGGATACGGACGATCGGTGAAAGCGGCGGGTAAGAGCGGGACACAAACTGACGTCAGTTGCGGGCTTTTACTGCTGGAGGATAGCGTAATTCACAGTAAAGTGAACATGAAAACACCAGCGATGGACCTGGATGCGCTGAAAGGTTAAAACAGCGAGTCTGCGCACGGTCAGAGCAATAAAAAGCCCGCTGGGGAGCGGCTTCAGAATTATCAGGGCTTAACTGGCTGAGGCCAGGTTATTCCATCAATCGTCGCTGGTGGCTTACCGCTGATGTCATACACCACGCGGGAGATGCCGTCGACTTCATTGATGATACGGTTAGAGACACCCACCAGGAAATCATACGGCAAGTGGCCAGTGTGCGGTCATAAGTCGATGGTTTCCACCGCACGCAGCGAGACAACCCAGTCATATTACGGCCATCGCCCATCACGCCGACTGAACGTACCGGCAGGAAGACGGTGAACGCCTGGCTAACTTTGTTATAGAGATCCGCTTTATGCAGCTCTTCAATGAAGATGGCATCGGCACGGCGCAGCAGGTCGCAATACTCTTTCTTCACTTCGCCCAGCACGCGCACGCCCAGACCTGGACCCGGGAACGGATGGCGATAGAGCATGTCGTAAGGCAGGCCCAGCTCCAGACCAATCTTACGCACCTCATCTTTGAACAGCTCACGCAGCGGCTCAACCAGTCCCATCTTCATCTCTTTCGGCAGGCCGCCGACGTTGTGATGCGATTTGATGACGTGCGCCTTACCGGTTGCAGAGGCCGCAGACTCAATCACATCCGGATAGATGGTGCCCTGTGCCAGCCACTTAACGTCCTGCAGCTTCAGCGCTTCTTCGTCGAAGACTTCCACAAAGACGCGACCGATAATTTTACGTTTCGCTTCCGGCTCATTCTCACCTGCCAGCGCGTCGAGGAAACGCGCTTCGCCTTCAACGTGAATAATGTTGAGGCCGAAGTGGTCGCCAACATATCCATAACCTGTTGTGCTTCGTTCAGGCGCAGCAGGCCGTTATCCACGAACACGCAGGTCAGACGGTCGCCAATGGCGCGATGCAGCAGCATTGCCGTCACGGAGGAGTCAACACCACCTGACAGGGAGATCACTTTATCGTTGCCGACCTGCACACGCAGGCGTTCAACCCATCTTCAATAATTTTGGCTGGCGTCCACAGGCTTCACATTCACAGATGTCGATAACGAAGCGCTCAAGCATCCGCAGGCCCTGGCGGGTATGGGTCACTTCCGGGTGGAACTGCACGCCGTAGAAACGCTTCTCTTCGTTAGCCATGATGGCGAACGGACAGGTTCTGTGCTGGCAACGGTCACGAAGTCAGCCGGGATCGCCGTGACTTTGTCGCCGTGGCTCATCCAGACATCCAGCAGCGGTTTGCCAGCGGCGCTGATCGCATCTTCAATATCGCGAACCAGGGCGCTTGGCGTCGTCACTTCGACCTGCGCATAACAAACTCGCGCTCGGTTGAGCCAGCAACGGTGCCGCCCAGCTGCATCGCCATCGTCTGCATACCGTAGCAGACACCCAGCACCGGCACGCCAGCGCTGAAGACATATTCAGGCGCACGCGGGCTGTCAGTTCGGTGGTGCTCTCCGGGCCACCGGAAAGGATGATGCCGCTTGGGTTGAACTGGCGAATCTGCTTTCGGTGACATCCCATGCCCAGAGTTCACAGTAAACGCCCAGCTCGCGCACGCGACGTGCAACCAGTGCTGAGTATTGTGAGCCGAAATCGAGAATCAGAATGCGATGCTTATGGATATTTCCGTCGTCATTGAGGGTTTCCAGAACGGTGACTTGATCAATAAAAGCGCCCGGCTGAAGCGGGCGGGGAAATCGGGATTATGAACCCATGCGGTAGTTCGGTGACTCTTTGGTGATGGTCACATCATGCACGTGGCTCTCATTTATGCCGGCGCCGCTGATGCGGACAAAACTCCGTAGTGCGCAGGTCATCAATGGTCGGGCAACGGTCAGGCCCATGCACGAGCGCAGGCCGCCCATCTGCTGATGCACGATCTCTTTCAGACGGCCTTTATAGGCCACGCGACCTTCGATACCTTCGGTACCAGTTTGTCAGCGGCGTTATCGGTCTGGAAGTAGCGGTCAGAAGAGCTTTAGACATCGCGCCCAGTGAACCCATACCGCGATAGGATTTGAACGAACGGCCCTGATAAAGTTCGATTTCGCCCGGTGACTCTTCGGTCCCGCCAGCATCGAACCGACATGACACAGGACGCACCGGCGGCGATCGCTTTCGCGATGTCACCGGAGAAGAAAACGGATACCGCCATCGGCAATCACCGGAATACCGGTGCCTTCCAGCGGGTAACTGCATCAGAGACGGCGGTGATCTGCGGAACGCCCACGCCGGTCACGATACGGGTAGTACAGATAGAGCCCGGGCGATACCCACTTAACGGCGCTGACACCTGCCGCCACCAGCGCCAGTGCGCCAGCACAGTGGCTACGTTGCCGCCAACGATTCAAGGTCCGGGTATTGGCACGGGTTTCGGATACGTGACAGCACGCCTTCAGAATGGCCGTGTGAAGAGTCAATCAGCAGCACGTCAACGCCCGCTGCAACCAGCGCATCGATACGCTCTTCATTACCTGCACCGGCGCAACTGCCGCACCGACGCAGACGACCCTGCGCATCTTTACAGCGTTAGGTTTACGTCGGCTTTCTGGAAATCTTTAACGGTGATCATGCCCAGCAGATGGAAGCTGTCATCCACCACCAGCGCTTCTCAACGCGCTTTTCATGCACTGTGCAGCACGACATCGCGCGCTTCGCCTCTTTTACCGTCACCAGACGATCTTTCGGGGTCATGACTGCAGAGACAGGCTGTGAAAGGTCAGTGACAAAGCGCACGTCACGACGGTGATGATACCACCAGTTCGTTGTCGCGGTTAACAACGGATAGCCCGCAAAGCCGTTGCGCTCGGTCAGCGCTTTAACGTCAGCCAGTGGGGTGGTTGGCGGACGGTTTGTGGTTCAGTTACCACGCCGCTTTCATGTTCTTCACCTTGCGCACTTCGTCGCCTGGCGTTCGATTGACATATTTTTATGGATGAAGCCAAGGCCGCTTCCTGTGCCAGCGCAATCGCCAGACCCGACTCGGTCACGGTGTCCATAGCAGCGGAGAGCATAGGAATATTTAAACGGATATTTTGGTCAGCTGGGTGCTGAGATCGGCCGTATTCGGCAGGACGGTGGAGTGTGCAGGGACGAGCAGAACGTCGTCAAAAGTGAGTGCTTCTTTAGCGATCTTAACATGGCAATACTCCACCTCGGGTGATTGAGAATAGATAAATATTGCCGCGGCATTATACAGGCCGTAATCGATTGCCCAGCATATTACGAAAAACTTTGATCCGCACTGACAGCCCTGTAGTATCGATGAATTAACCTGCTGATTTGGAATTTGATCTTCGTCACATGTCGCTGCCACCCATCGCCAATATTTTACCGTCAGCCGTCTCAATACGACAGTGCGTCAGCTGCTGGAGAAGAGATGGGCCTGGTCGGATCAGCGCCGAGATCTCCAACTTCACGCAACCGGCATCTGGTCACTGGTACTTCACGCTGAAAGATGATGGCGCTCAGGTTCGCTGTGCTATGTTCCGCAACAGTAACCGACGCGTCACCTCCGTCCGCAGCATGGTCAGCAGGTGCTGGTGCGCGCCACATCACTCTCTATGAGCCACGCGGTGACTATCAGCTGATAGCCGAAAGTATGCATCCGGGGGGAAGGCTTGCTGCAGCAGCAGTTTGAACTGCTGAAAGCAAAAACTGACCACCGAAGGACTGTTGATCCGCAGCATAAGCAAACCGCTGCCGGAACCGGCGCGTCAGGTCGGGGTAATCACCTCTTCCACCGGCGCGGCGCTGCACGATGTGTTACGCGTGCTGCATCGCCGTGATCCCTCTCTGCCCGGGTCATCTATCCGACCGTGGTTCAGGGCGTCGATGCGCCAGCGGCTATCGTCCGCGCGATGAAATCGCCAACCTGCGCAACGAGTGCGACGTATTAATTGTCGGACGGGCGGCGGTTCGCTGGAAGATTTGTGGGGCTTTAACGATGAACGCGTGGCGCGCGCCATTTTTGCCAGCCACATTACCATCGTCAGCGCGGTGGGTCATGAAACCGATGTCACCATTGCCGACTTCGTCGCGATTTACGCGCACCCACCCCTTCCGCCGCGGCTGAAATTGTCAGCCATAACCAGCTGGAGTTGCTGCGTCAGTTGCAGTCAGCAACAGCGGCTGGAGATGGCGATGGATTACTACCTGGCACGTCAGCAGCGGCTTTACTCCGCCTGAGCATCGTCTGCAACAGCAGCATCCGCAGCTGCGTCTGGCCCGTCAGCAGACTGCCCTGTTCCGCCTGCAGCAGTCTGGGTGAAGCGATGGAAAACCGGCTGCGTCACGCCACCGTCAGCAGGATCGCCTGTCGCATCGGCTCAATGCCCAGCAGCCTCAGCAGCGGCTGTTCGATGCGCGCAAAAACAGCTGCAAAGCTGGCACTACCGCCTGCAGCAGAGCATGACAAAACAGCTGAGCACCAGCAAACAGCACTTTGGTCAGTTGGTGGCGCAGCTGGAAGGCGTCAGCCCGCTGGCGACGCTGGCGCGTGGTTTTAGCGTGACCCCGACACCGCCGGACAGGTGGTGAAGAAAACCGCACTCCAGAGCGGCGACTGCTCCGTACCGTCTGATGATGGCTGGGTTGAAAGCCAGGTGACGCAGTTACTGCCTGAGAAAAAGCGCCGCCGCAAAACGCTCCTGACTCTGCCCGAGCTCACACTTTTACACTTAACGCTGGCCTTACTAATGAGGTCTAACCCGCCTGACGGGTCTATACTTTCTGGCACATTCCCTGTCACCAGGGCGTTTCAGATGGCTTGCCAACGTTGTTGCCTCAGAAAAGCGCCGCCGCAAAACCGTCTCTGACTCTGCCCATCAGCTCACACTTTTACACTTAACGCTGGCCTCACTAATGAGGTCTAACCCGCCTGACGGGTCTATACTTTGGCACATTCCTAATGCCAAGGAGTTTCAGATGGCTATTGCGTTATTCCTCCCTATATCCTTCGCAAAATCATCGCGCATGGTTCCGGCCACCAGCAGGAGCAGGCGCGTCGCACCCTGACACACGTCAGCACCTGATGGCGGAACACTGCAAAGCAGCCGGTGGCAAAAACCGCGGCAGGCGGCCACGTGGATCGTGAAATTTATGATGCGCAAAGTCAGCAGACCCTGCCAGGTAAGCTGATTCGTCAGGAGGGCCAGACCGGCAATGACGACGTGGCGGCTGAGGAAGCCTGGAACTATCTTGGCGTAACCTATGACTTCTTCTGGCAGGCTTATCAGCGTAACTCGCTGGATAATCGGGGGCTGAAGTTGCTCGGTACCGTGCACTACGGTGACAAGTACCAGAACGCCTTCTGGAACGGTCAGCAGATGGTATTTGTGATGGTGACGGCGAAATCTTTAATCGCTTCACCATCGCGATTGACGTTGTGGCGCACGAACTGGCGCATGGCGTGACGGAAATGAAGCCGGCTTGATCTACTTCGAGCAGGCTGGTGCACTGAACGAGTCATATCAGATTGTTTGGCTCGCTGGTGAAACAGTTCAGTAAAAAACAGCGTGCCGATGAGGCGGACTGGATTATCGGCGAAGGCCTGCTGGCAAGCGGCATCAATGGGCGTGGTCTGCGCTCAATGTCTGAACCTGGTTCCGCCTATGATGTCCGATGCTGGGCAAAGATCCGCAACCGGCGCACATGGATCATTACGTGAAGACACGCGAAGATAATGGCGGGGTTCATATCAATTCGGTATTCCTAACCGGGCTTTTATCTGGCAGCAACAGCGCTGGGTGGTTATGCGTGGGAACAGGCGGGATATGCCTGGTATGAACGGTGTGTGACGACGAACTGCCACAGGATGCAGACTTTAAGACCTTTGCCCGCTTCACGTTCAGCATGGTAAAAACGGTTCAACGAATCGGTCGGCAGTGCCATTGAACAGGCGTGGAAGGAGGTTGGCGTGCTATGAGTGACCTGCCCGAACTCACTGATGACGCCACCATCATCGTCGCGCGTGAAGGCGGCATGGCCTTTATTCCGGGGCTACGCGCCGAACGACGCTTTATGCTGGGCGATCTGCCGCCGCCAGAAAGAGAGCGCGTCTGCCATGCGCTGCAGCAGGCGATGCCGCTGGGCGAACCGGAGGAGAAAGCGCGCAGGTGGGCAGTGGCGACCAGCGCTATTTTCGCATCCAGATTCAGTATGCAACCCACCGCGAGGTCGGGACGATAGTGCTGTTGATTCCGGAACAGGTGGCGCCGCCTGAGTTGCAGGCGCTGTGGCGCGACGGCAAATAAGCAAAAAAAAAGGGCCGACTATGTCGGCCCTGAAACAGCTGATAATCCGATGTGAATCTTGCAGCGACAAATGAGCTTAAAGCGAAGGTAACACGGTCGAGGAGGAAAGCGTCCCGCGCCATGGACGGCGCGGGCCGAGCAGTCATGGATGACGATTTGCGACTTTCCGATCTGACCGTTTTCCCTGAGCATGCTCGGTTTTACAGCAAACCGGGCAAGACTTTTTCAAAAAAAAGGGCCGACTATATCGGCCCTTTTCCTAAGCGTTGTTACTTGCTGTCAGGCAGCGCGTAAGCAATCACATAATCACCACGGTCCGGTGACTGACGTGCGCCACTGCCGAGATCAGGATGTACTGCTTACCATCTTTCGGTGAGACGTAGCTCATCGGGCACCCTGACTGCCCACCGGCAGACGTGCTTTCCACACCTCTTTACCGGTTGAAGAATCAAAGGCGCGCAGGTAGTAATCCTGCGTACCTGCGATGAACACAGGCCGCCCTGCGTGGCCAGCGTACCGCCCAGCGTTGGCATGCCAACCGGCATTTTCACGCGCATCTTGATACCGAATGGTCGGTATCCTGCACCGTGCCGACCGGCACCTGCCAGACGATTTTCTGCGTTTTCATGTCAATCGCCGACAGAGTACCAAATGGCGGTTTCTGACTGGGATACCCAGCGGTGACATAAAGCGATTTTTATTCACAGCATATGGCGTACCTTTCAGCGGAACGGCACCCATACCGGTGTTGATCGCTTCGCCGCCGTTGCTGCCGCGCGCAATATGCTGGTATCAGCCGGGATCATCTGAACCCACAGACCCAGACGCATATCATTGACGAACAACAGGGGTTGTTCGGACGACCGACATGCTGCCCCAGTTCATACGCCCAGCGAACCCGGGAAGCTCAGAGACTTGTCGGTGTCCGGCACGGTGAACAGGCCGTCATAGCGCATAGATTTGAAGCCAATGCGGCAGGCCAGCTGATTTCAAACGGCGTGGCACCCCACATGTCAGACTCTTTCAGCGTTGGTTGCCAAATCTGCATCCCGGTCGAGTGTGGCTGCGTTTTGGTGTACTGCTCGTTCGGGATATGACCCTGCGGCATCGGCAGTTCTTCAACTTTAGTCAGCGGCTTGCCGGTCATACGGTCAAGAACGAAGATCATGCGGTTTGCCGCCAATCACTACCGCTGGTGTGGTAGTGCCATCTTTTTGCGGAAAGTCGATCAGGCTGGCTGCATCGGCAGGCAAAGTCCCACAGATCGTTATGCACGGTCTGATAGACCCACTTCTCTTTACCGGTCGTGGCATCCAGCGCCAGAACCGATGCGCATTTGTGATCCAGCTCAGTACGGTTCGCACCCCAGAGGTCAACCGACGAACTGCCCATTGGAATGAACACGGTGTTCATTGCCGGGTCGTAAGACATTGGCGCCCATGAGTTCGGGTATGCGGGTATATCTTTACCCGGCATCAATATCGCATTCGGGTCAACATTGCCTGGGTCAAACGCCCAGCGCATCTGGCCGGTGATAACGTCAAAGCCACGCAACACGCCACCCGGCATATCCGTCTGCACGTTATCCGCTACGCGACCGCCGACCACCACAGTGGTGCCAGCCAGGGTTGGCGCTGAGGTCAGCTGATATTGCGGATCCGGTGCCTTGCCCATGCCCGCTTTGAGATCAACGATGCCATGATCGCCAAAGTTTTCACAGAACTCACCGTTGTCAGCATTGATCGCAATCAGACGCGCGTCGATGGTTCATCAGAATACGACGCTGACAGCTGTCACGGCTGGCAAACCACTGCGGCAGTCACAGGTGAAGACCCCGGCTTATCTGGCTGCTGCAGCGGTTCGTGGCGTCAAAGTAAGCCAGACCACGACAGCGCGGCCAGATTCCGCTTTGGCATTGATTTCACGTTTCCAGATCTGCTTACCGCTGTTGGCTTCAACGGCGATGACGTTGTTGTGCGGCGTACAGAGATAAAGGTGTGTTGCCAATCTGCAACGGTGTCTGCTGATCTTCTGCGCCGTTGCCGGTCGGGCTGACAGGGGTATCACCGGTGCGGAAGGTCCAGGCCACCTGCAGATCTTTCACGTTGTCGCGGGTGATTTGATCCAGCGCCACAAAGCGGCTGCCCTGAGGGGTATTACCGTAGTTATCCCAGTCTTTCTGCGTTTGGTTTATCTACCGGGATCAGCGGCAGCTCTTCGCCCGTGCCTGTAACGGTAGGATGTGGCTGGAACATCTGCACCAGCGTAACAACCATGCCTGCCGCCAGCAGCGCAGCGAATAAGAGGGTTTTGCCAGTGAGGTTACCTTCATGCTTACGCAAGTGAAGGCCAGATCAGGAAGGCAAGTAGCATCAGTCCGGCAGGCACATCAGGCGTGATACCAGCGGCCAGTCCAGGCCCGCGTCGAACAGCGACCAGATCAGGGTGCCGACAAAGACCAGCAGGAACAGAACCACTGCCGAGGATTTGCGACGGAAGAACTGAATTGCGGAGAGTACAGTGACGATACCGCAATTAAAAAGTACCCGCTGCCACCAAGTGCAACCAGTTTGCCGCCGCCAATTGCAAAAAAACGACCGGTGGCAAGCAGCACCAGTCGAGCAGCACGGATGCTATTCCAGCCCCTTTCCGGGCGGGAGGATGTTTCAGCCATAATACTTACTCTCCTGAATAAACAGAGCGCCCGGACAGATGCCATCCGGACGCCGGCACGTTAAGTCAGTCCGCGCCGGGCACCGCTCGGTTTCAAATCAAATATAACAGACCCGCGTCCGTGAGATCGATGGCCGGAAGAACACGGATTGTGGCTGGCCCCTCCCACGACGCGGCAGGATTGTACCACCTGGTACATTACAGAGTGAACATCTACAACCCATTTGTTACGGCGCAATAGCATTTTTGCTACAAAATAAGCCAGTCGTCGCTCTGTACTCTCAGACGTTTTAAGCGTAGCTGAAAGCGACGTCAGTGACCTGGCGGCTGGAAAAGGACGCGTTTGCGGGAGATGAGACCATGTCCGTTCGGCAAAAATAGTCCACGCGCCGCAGGCTTTAAGCACCTCAAGCGGCTGATGACACTCCGGACAGCAGGGTTGTGCGGGATAATGCGTACCGCAGGTAATACAGATAAATTCACCATCGTGAGCGACAGCGGTTGCTGACATTTTTCGCAAATAATAGTCACTATTTTCTCCCTGCTCCGGTTTATTCAGAGCAAAAAAAAGAGGGCCAGATGGCCCTCTATTCTTAACGCTTGTTCTTTTTCATATGGCGCAGCAGACGCTTACGTTTACGCTGCTGCGTTGGTGTCAGCAGGTTACGTTTGCCTTCATAAGGGTTATCACCTCTTTGAACTGAATACGAATTGGCGTTCCCATCACGTTGAGTGATTTACGGAAATAGTTCATCAGGTAGCGTTTGTAAGAATCGGGCAGATCCTTAACCTGATTACCGTGGATTACCACGATAGGCGGGTTATAGCCCCCCGCGTGCGCGTATTTGAGCTTAACGCGACGAACTGCGTACCAGCGGTGGCTGGTGATCGTCTGCCGCATATTCATGATACGGGTCAGCAGCGAGGTGTTTACGCGCTTCGTCGAACAGTCATAGGCTTCAGTGATCGACTCAAACAGATTGCCGACGCCGCTGCCGTGCAGCGCAGAGATAAAGTGGATGCGGGCGAAGTCGATAAAGCCCAGACGGTAGTCCAGCGTCTCTTTCACTTCATCACGCACTTCCTGCGACAGGCCCCCATTTGTTGACCACAATCACCAGCGAACGACCACTGTTGAGAATGAAGCCAGCAGCGACAGATCCTGATCGGAAATACCGGCATGGGCATCAATGACAGCATCACCACGTTGGCATCTTCAATCGCCTGCAGCGTCTTGATCACCGAGAATTTCTCTACGGGTCAGAGATTTTGGCACGCTTACGCACGCCCGCCGTGTCGATCAGAACGTATTCACGTCCATCACGCTCCATCGGAATATAGATGCTGTCGCGGGTGGTGCCCGCATATCGTAGACCACCACGCTTCTTCACCGAGAATACGGTTAGTAAGCGTTGACTTACCTACGTTAGGACGGCCAACAATCGCCAGTTTGATGGCAGGCCCGTCGGGTCGAAGTTTTCTTCTTCCTCGGCGGCTTCCTGCTCAGCAATCTCGTCAGCTTCAAGCGCAGCCCAGTACGCCTGATTCTCTTCTTCTTCCGTGAGCTCGACCGTCTCAACTTTGTCCATCCATGGCAGCAGTGCCTCTTCTCTCAGGCTGCTGACACCACGACCATGCGATGCCGCAATGGCGTGAATCTCGCCCAGGCCCAGTGAATAGAAGTCCACAACCGCCTGATCAGGATCCATCCCGTCAGTTTTTGGCCACCAGGAAAGTCGCTTTCTGGCGGGAACGGAGATGCTTAGCGATTTGCTGATCGGCGGCCATCATGCCACGCGCATCGACCATAAACAGCACGACATCCGCTTCTTCAATCGCCAGCAGTGACTGCTCGGCCATCCGCGTTTCAAACACCCTCGGTGCCGTCGATACCACCGGTATCAATAACAATAAATTCGCGCCCTTCCACTTCGGCGCGACCATATTTGCGATCGCGAGTCAGTCCAGGAAAATCCGCTACCAGCGCATCACGTGTGCGAGTAAGCGGTTAAATAGCGTAGATTTTCCCACATTGGGACGCCAACCAGCGCGACCACAGGTACCATAACAAATGCCTCAATAAATAATTAATCGCCCGAATGGCGTGATTATAACGGCTCTGGCCGTCAAGTTCAGGCTTAAGGCGCAAAGAATACCATGCCTGACTAAAAACGAAACGGCCCCTGATTAAATCAGGAGCCGTCGGAACGGAGAATTTCACCTGCCAGACGTTTACCCGTTAACGGGTAATCGCATAAACCTCACCATCTTTCGACTGGTCAGCAGCTTATCGCTGGCGACCACCGGCTCGGTCTGGAAGCCTGAGCTATCCAGTTCCTGCTGCGCAACAAAACGACCATCCGTGGTGTTCAGCCAGTGCAGATAACCTTCGCTGTCGCCGACAACCAGATAGCCGTTGTAGAGCACGGCGAAGTCAGTTGCGATGCAGCAGATCGCTTTGACGCCAGATGGCGACAGCCGTCAGCGTTAAGCGCAATCACACGATCGTCCTGATCGACCAGATAGATGCGGCCGGCATCCACAATCATATCTTTCACACCGCCAATTTCGCGTTTCCACAAAATCTGGCCGGAACGCAGATCCAGTGCTGTCAGATTGCCATTGTACGCCAGCGCGTAAACCACGCCATTGACGATAACCGGTGTGGTATCGACATCGTTAAGACGATCGATCTCAGTGGCACCGCCTGACCTGTGAAATCGTTGCTGCCAGATCAGTTGTCCCTGGTTCAGCACCACGGCATGACACGACCGTTGTCGCCCCCGACAATAGCGCCACCCAAAAGCGACAGCCGGAGCAGATTCACCGCAGCAGAACAACGCTGGCATATCAGGTTGACGCTTCCACTTCACGGCACCGCTGCTCTGATCCAGACCCTGCAACATGCCGTTGCTGGTATGAACCAGCACCAGACCATCGCTGATACCGGACGTACAGGGCTTCACCCGACTTCGTCTGCCACGCCAGGCTGCCATCACGCTGTTAAGGGCATAAACCTGGCCGCGCTCGCTGCCAACATGACCGATCGCCATCAGCCGTCAGGCCACTGATAACATGGCTGAGCGGTTTTTAGAGAAGAAGCCGGTTTTCTCAGAGAGATCGACTTCCATTTTTCTTTACCGTCTGCGGCATCCAGCGCTTTGACGATACCAAAGCGGTCGGCAGCATAAACCGTATTATCCTGCCAGGCAGGATGCAGATTTGAGTAGAAATCACCGACACCATCGCCTCTGAGGTGCTCCACACTTTCTGTGGCGTGAACTGATTTTCCACCTTCGGCAACGGGGCCATTTTTACTCATCTTCTTCGCCGCTAAACAGCGAACAACCGCTGAGCAAAGTGACTGAAATCAGTCCCGGCAGCAGGTATTTAGTTAATTCCATGCGCTCTCTCTTGACTGGCTTAGCTTAAGTTATTATCTTCATCTGCATCATGTTGCTTCAATGCCGGAGAGGCGTCAGATTCAACCCCTTTACTCCGGCATCCGCGCGCCCTGCTTGTCGCCTTTGGTCAGCAGCGCTTCGTCCCGAATATCGGCCACAATGGCTGTCCAGCCTCACCCTTCACACCGTCAAGGGTTTTAAGCGCCGCATCCGCTGATTCTGTTGCAGTTGAATGCGTGCCAGGCGCAGGTTAATCACCGCCTGCAGATTGGCATCTTTGGTATCTTCAGTCCGTTTTGCAGCAGCGTCGCGGCTTTATCAAGCTGACCGGCGTCACCCTGCTTCGCCAGGTCCATCGCAGCAGCGCACCGTAG
>JANAVB010004176.1:0-83160 GCA_029216955.1 Iris pallida
TGTCTTTCTCTTTACAATACTTCAAATTGGGTTCGTAAGAGTTTGACAGCTTCATTGCGTCTTCTGATGAAGAAGAAGGAGCAGGTTGAGTTGTAGTGATAGGAGGAGGACAGCGTTGTAAGCACTACCCCCAGCTCCTGAATGACTAGGCGTAGTTTGTACTTGCACTTGTACAGGAGGTATTTGAGGAGGCCTACCCCCAGCCCAGTATTGGCAGGTATTGAAGACGCTATGATCTCTGGACTAGTAATAGGTGGCAGTTCGTGGTGTACATGTTGTGCTACAATGATGGAATGCATACTAGCAACCATCTCAGCCATAGTTTTTAATTGTCTTCGAGTGCAGCATTCGTTGTTCCTGATTTACGAGGTTGAAGCATCTGTCATCGGTGACAACATAAGCCGTCACTTCTCTTGGCACGTGGAAGATACTGTTTGTTCAGAACTCTCACTGTATCATCATAATCAAAATGAATCATCTCCTGACTGGGAAACAGGGAGATGATTTGAAGGATTTTGAGGAAGATTTCTTTGACCGATTGTATCTTGGCTTCGGGAACGGGTATGTTAAAATACTCCTTCAGAAGATTCTTGAAGTAATTCCAAATACCGTTGGCTTGGCTTACGGAGTGTACCATGCTTAGAGCATCTTTTACCCCCAGTGTCTCGGGAAGTCATGTTAACAGAAGCATACAAAACTTCGTCTTCTTCTGACATAGGTTCAGATTTAGCAAAAGTTAAACGATCGAAGACAGATCGTTTTGTCGTTTGACAACAGCATTGGATGATGACTTTATGATTACAGTGATGATCAGATGGTTGAGATGGAGATATTGAGACATTATCCTGTTTTTGTCTTAGATGTTCTCGAAGATCTACAACAGGACGAGGAAAGTTCCGAGGGATCTGTTCTTTGATAATATTTGGAACATGATTTCGATTCTTCGAATGTTTAGTCCCTTGAGTATACAGGGAAGTACTCACTTCATTGGCATAAGTGTCGGGATTTCTGACTTTGGAGATTTGTTTCTGATGATGTTTAACATTCGGCATTGGCTATTTGCGTTTTACCGAAGTGGGTCGATTAAGATAAGTTCTGAGGTCAGCAAATTCACCCCCAGGAGTTTCTGTTTGAGACACTAACTGTTTTCCCTGTCTGGAACGACAAATTTAGAGAGTCAGAAGGTCCTGGAATTCTGCTATCGGAGTAGGCAGAATACCTCTTTGATTAGTACAAGTACTCTTGTTATAAAGGAAAGAAGAATCCTTGTTTGCCAGAGTTCTTGAATTGATTGGAGCCGAGACACATTGAGATGGATCTTCTTCAGTAAAGACTGAAGAAGACTGAGAAAAGACTAAAGGGCCTTTTTCTTTGTTTTGAGATGAAGGGTTAGCTAAAGAGCGTTTCCTCTGTTATCTTCCAAGTCATGAGACGAGGAAGTTTGAGAAAAGACCAATGGACCATTTCCTTTGCTTTGAAGAGAAGGAGGAATAGTCAAAGGACTACCCTCAGTGGATTGCGCAGGGGCAATAGGGTGTTTGGGAAGAGGAGTAGAATCTCTTCTTTTATTGTGAGAAGAAGGAAATTTAGCAAAAAGGCTATTTTTCTTAGATTGCGCAGACTTGGTTTACGCATGGGTGGAAGGTACACTAGTCATTTGTGCATTAGAAGCTTTGGTAGGAAGTGCATCAGGAGTTCTTGTCTTAGAGTGCTTGGGATGCACCTTAGTTACAAGAGTGCTATTTTGCGCAGGAAAAGCCACTGCCAATTGCGCCAGAGTCATAGGAGTCTTCTGTTTCGACAAGGCAGCATATGAAGTAGCCAGCACAACAGTTGTAACAGATTGCGCAGCCTTGACTGTAACAGATTGTGCATCAGTTGCTGAGACAGACTGTGCAACAGTTGGCACAGCAGTTTGTGTAGCAGTCTGACTAGCAGATTGTGCAGCAATTGGTACAGCATCTTTGGTGGCAAAACTGCCAGATTGTGCAGACTTGGAGACCCAAACTGAGCGCACTTTGCTCTTAGCAGAAGTGGTTACAGTACGGGGAGTGGTTTTGGAGTTGAGCATCGCCTCGTAGGCTGTCTGGTTGACCTTAACAACCAGCGTCTTCTGCGTCTTCCCGATAGACGCTACGTCACATTGAGTTGCTACTTCCTCGTCGGAGGAGAAAGTTGTCCCCAGCAGAGTCGCCATTTTGTTTGCAAAAACAAAAGTATAAAACTTTATTGATACAAACTGTAATAAAGATTACAAGAATTCTGGGAAAATTACAACTATAGGAATCCAATCTTGATGACGATTGCTTTATCCCTTAGACGATGTGAATTGTGAAGACGAAGCCTTTGAAGTTGAAAACAACTCTGGAAACTGAAGGCAAAAGCCTCTGAAATTGAAGACAAAAGTCTCGGAAGAATGCAGCAGCACTTTGGCAAGAACTCCTGAACTCTCCTGATTTCTGATCTCTGATCTTGATCCCCTTGAAATGAAGACTTGAAACTCTATTTATAGAGTTCTGAAAATAACTAACTTTCAGTTATTTTGACTGCGCAAGCTGATTTGTGCAGCAACTGGTTTAGCGCAGCACTGGATTGCAGCAAGCAGTTATTGGATCGTGGGCCAACTATCTGGGACACATGGCATCATTTGATTGAAATGCCATGATCGTGCATAGACAGTTGCCACGTAATGAGCAATTGATGGCATGAATGCCACGTAATTGGTCAGTTATATTGGTAGAATATGCAAAATGAACTGTGCAGAAATAGTTTACGCAAACACGGATTGCGCATGAGTGGTTTGCGCAAACACGGATTGCGCTAGCCACCTGTCAGCCGCCCTCGAGCACTGTGCGGCAGTCAAAAATGAACAGCCTCCTCGTTATTCGTGTTGTCAGCTGTCAGGAAGATCTGATTTGATTCAGTCAATGATGACTTCTGCCACGTCAGCCTGCGCAGTTGGGAACATGCGCAAACCAGCCTGCGCAAAGTGATGTCTGCGCAAACTGTTGTCTGTGCAACTCATCAAACTGATGAATATCTTGAATTTTTGACTTTGTTGATTGATGCAACTTGATTTTTTAGGACCTACAACGACAGCCGTAGCTTCATCGACCTCTGCCGAGATTGTGCGGCATGATTTGACTTTCCCACTCTTCTTCTTGTTGGTGGAGGGTGATGCGAACTGAGTCACTTCAGGTACCAAGTCCGGATGGACCCACATAACCTCTCCTCGTGATGTGGTAAGGGGCACTAGACCAGCAGCCTGGTCTCGGGGGGGGTGGAAGGTTAGCGACCTCCATCTTTCTCTGGAGACCGGAACTACTCCATCTTGAGTCTTTGTCGGAGGGAAGCTGCCGAATTGTACTAACACCATATTGGCTGCCACGGTCACCTCTTCAAAATCAATGGCCAGGGCCTTAGAATCGATGAGATGCTGGATGTATCACTTCAGTTGGAAGCAATCTTGCATGGCATGGTGGACATAGCAATATTAGTGGCAGTACTTGGGGCTCTCCATCTCTGCAGGATGAGGTTCACGCCTTGGAGGAGGGAGCTAAATTCGACCTCCTTGTATGAGCATGTCCAAGATGGGCTTGACATGGCCGTCCTCGAAGGAGTAAGTCATCTGAGGCCACTGCTTTTCTGCTGGCTTTGATTCAGACTTCTGGGTTATGTCGGCCACCATAGCCTGCTTGCCCTTGTTGTCTCTGTTGTTGGAGGAATTACCACCGTTGTTGTTGTTGGCAGTAGGGCGTTTACCCTTGTCCTCTCCCTCCGAGATGTGTAGTCCCAATTGGCGAGCTTTCTTCAACTTGTCTTCTGCGCCAGTGGCACTGATGATGAACGTCTTCCAGTCCTTGAATTGATTCTCGTCCATCCAGAGGCTGCTGGTGGGGAGCAGCCTCTTTTGCCAAATTTCAATCAGGGAGGAATATGGGTTACTGGAAGGTAACTTCATCGCGGTTTGGCAAAATCGCTCAATATAGTTCCTTGTCAGCTCCTTTTCTCCTTGAATAATGTCCATGAGGGTGAACATCGTCACGTCTTATCCTATTTCGTAGAACCTCTACAGGAACATACGTTTGAAGCCGGTAAAGGAATGGATGCAGTTGTCCGGCAAGTTCCGGTACCAGTCGAAGGCGACCCCTTCCAATGCTCCAATAAACAACCGTATAAGGATGGCATCGTCATGAGGCAGATGGTCGATTGTGACTTCGAAGTAGGTGATGTACCTGCTTGCAGTTATCTTTCCATCATATGGATTGATGTTGAGTGGTTTATATCTTGGTGGGAAGGGAACATATCTCCTTACAGTCGGATACGGTTGTCGTATCCTGAGGTCCTCGCAAGTTTCTCGGGTGTAAAACATGGCCCGGAGCTCCTGGAACTCTCATCTTGTCTCCCTAGCCTCGTTTGCAGCAGTGGGAGCCGATGCTGTCTGAGGATTATCGCCCGAGTTTGGTGCAGCCGAGTTTGAGTCCGCATTGACCGCGGGACCCAAGCTTGTTTGGCCAGGCGTCCTTCATTGCAGAGTTGGAAGGGTCGCTTTGATCTCGTCCACGGACTTGACCAAGGCATGCAGTATGGCCTCCAGAGTGTCGATGCGTTGGCGTTCACTGGGACCGTCTTGGTTACTGTCCGTCATGAACACCGTCCTCACATGAGGAGAGATGGAAAGAACGGTTGAGGACGTTCCCTCTAAGTCATACCCTTGTACAGAGAAGTCGCCAGGGTATGTGGGAATGTTCTCCTCTGGTTCAGACTCAGAAGAAGTGGTACCCCCAGCTTCAGAGCTTGCCTCGTCTTGAGAGTTGTGGACGTCCTCGGAGACGTCTGAACCTGCTGCATCTGTTGGGGGAACTGTTTCTCCTGTATTATCTTCTTGGAACTCTGGATTGTCTAGGATGTTCGAAGGAGTGCTACCTCCGGCTCCAGCACCTCCCAGAAATATGGACGACAAATCTCCAAGTGTGGCAGATTTCATCTTTGAGCGAGTACCTTAGAAAACTCCTCTTGTAACTGTCGTGGACAACTGCTTAGAAGAGAGTTTCTTGGTTGAGATTTTTGGGCTGGAGATATTTGTTTTCTTTCCTTTCCCGCCGCTAGGGATCTTCTGAGCAAAATTGCAGGAGGCGACGAGAAACGCTTCGTCTTCTGAGCTTGGGTGTTACAGTCATTGGAAGACGGATCGTCGGTCCTCTTGTGTGGCCGCCTTGCTGCAGCAACAGTTGATAATAACTTGAGTACAGTGATGTCCATGAATGGATTCTCTGCAAACCAAGTTTTCGTCTCTTTCCTTGCGTTTGTGAAGAATTACGTTGCACAAGTCACTCATTTTGTGGGCTCGGAAGTCCTGAGCATATGAGTGTGTTGGCATCCTGCCTGCTTCCTGATGTGGGGGTAGTACGAGTACTTACCTCTGATCATCGTTGGGAGATTCTAAATAACAATCCCGTTCGTTGGCCGCCGGGGGATGGACACGAATTATTTTATACAACTTTCTATCAGGGTCCCGCGTAATAGTCAGCGGGACGCCCTGATAGTCAGAAGTTGGGGCAGCTGACTGAGTTCGACGAGCCCGTGCTGTCCTAGACTTCTTCCCTCTAGTACCCGAGAGTGCATAGTAGGAAGAGTCCAAGTGGTATGTCGCAGAGTTTAACACAACCTCCTGAGAGCTTCTACGGTCAGGACCGCATAAGAGGCGGTCAAAGACTGACCGTGAGCCGCATGGAGCAGATGGTATACGGCTGAGATTGGTGGCCGTGCAGGCTGTCTGCATGCGGCTGGCATGTGTAGCCGCATGAACCTTCTATATACGGCTAGAGGCGGTGGCCGCATAAACAGTCTACATGCGACTGGCGGTCGTGGCCGCATGAGCCTCCTTTATGTGGCTGGAAGTTTTGGCCGCATGAGCCTTCTGTATGCGGCTGGCTTCTGTAGCCGCATGAGTCTTCTACATGCCGCTGGCTTCTGTGGCCGCATGAGTCTTCATGTGGCTGGCGCCCTTATGCGGCTTCTTCTTGGACTACACAGAGTTCCTCTTTGCCCCTGTAAGTCCAGCATCGTAGTATTTTTCTCTGTCGGACTTGGGGACAGCAGAGTCCTCTATGGTCTGAAGTCGGGCTGCATGAGAGACTTTCCCGCCATTTTGGGTAGCACGGAGCATTTCCTCCAGAGCTTGGGAAGGAGCAAATGATTTGGGCCTCCACTCCCTGCGAGCCTTCTTCGTGCGGGCTCACTTCTGGACCGGGCCAGCACTCCCGTCGGAGAGTATTTCTTCAAACGCCTACTGGTCGAAGCGGATGACCATCATCTGTTGTGTGGAGCCAAGTTTGGCTACGTCCGATTGCATCACCAATTCCTCAGCCGTGGAGAAGTTAGTCCCCAGTATAGTCGCCATCATGTTTGCCATTGATTATAAAATAACAGAACAGTTTTATGGGAGGACTGGACTTTTACTTCACAACACAAACTCGCTCGTACAAAGAAAGCCTAGGGACAAAAATCTAGGTACAGCAATCTAAGTATAATTGTTTAGTTTTTCTGGAGGGTCACGGTAGAGGCTCGGGAGAGTGCTATCAACTCTGCCTTACTCCTTGGACGATTGGACGTAGCCTTGGCTCTGATGAAAAATGCTCTCGGGATGTGTAGTAGAATTCTTCTGGACGCCGTCGCTCTCTTTGTGCGTGTCTGTATCTCTCTCCTCTCTGTCTCGTCGTCCTCTTCATCCTTTTTTTGCAAAGGAATGGCACCTTGCTATTTATAGGAGTGGGGTATGATAAATAGGTTTGCAATGACTGCCCCTTGAAAAGTAGGCTGTATGATTTGCCTTGATCTTGTTTGTTGGAAATTGATCTGGGCCGTCAATATTGATTGTAACAAATCTGGGCAATTAATGTTGATTGCACCAAATCTGCATGGGCAATTAATGTTGATTGCAACAAATCTGCATGAGCAGTTAATCTTGATTGCAACAAATTTGCATCGTGGCGATTTGTTGATATCAGCAAATCCGAGTGAATAAATCTTGGTCAATCTCCTGCCACGTGTCCCAACTGCCTGTTATGTCGATTGCCATAAATCTGGATTGTTGGGATTTAATCAACTCCTGCCATGTGTTCCAACTGCTGTGAGCCGCATGGAGGACTGTCATAGTTGTGCTGCATGAGTGTGGCCTCGTGTCAGAGCCATATAAGGGTGGCCTTATCGGAATCGCATGAAAGTCCTTTAATCCAAGCTGCATGAGGGTGGCCCCCATGATCCGAGCCGCATGGGAGTTGCAGCCGCATGGGGGTAGCCCCCAACCGAACCGCATAGAGGTGGCCACGTGTCAGAGCCGCATGGGTGTGGCTTCCCAAAATCGGAGCCGCATGAGAGTGGCCCCCATGATCCGAGCCGCATGGGAGTTACAGTTGCATGGGGGTAGCCCCCAACCGATCCGCATAAGGGTGGCCACGTGTCAGAGCCGTATGGGTATGGCTTCCCAAAATCGGAGCCGTATGAGAGTGGTCTCCACTATCCGAGCCGCATGGAAGTAGCGGCCGCATAGGAGTGGCTGCCGCATGAAGGATGGTAGCCGCATAGGGAGCTTCGGAATTGGTGGATCGTGCCAGCTATAAAGATTTTCTTCGTTTCCCTAGGAGCGCACCATTATGACAGAGTCATCATTGCAGCTTTATGTCAGAGATATCAATTCACCTTTATGTCAGAGCTGCCGTGTTACGTCAGAGCATTAAATAAGGCCGCTTCTTGATGGCCAGCTGTAGAGACGAACCGCATTGGGCCACGTGGCTTTTACCCGAGCCGCATGAAGCTATTGGGGATTTCTGAGCCGCATGAGGCTCTGAAGGACTTTTGAGCCGCATGAAGCTCTAAAGGACTCTTGAGCCGCATGAAACTTTAAGAGATTCTTTGAACCGCATGAGACTCCCTCTGTTTTGGACTGCATGGACTTTCCTGTTCTTTTCCGTGCTTCTACAATGCCTTTTTGCGGAAAGATCGTTTTGATTCTCGAAATAGAAAATAAATGAAGATCTATTCACGAGATAAATAGAGATGAATGAACGGACATGCCTTTTCGAGGAAAGGTCGTTATGGTTCCCGAGACAGACTGTTTGGCATTTCTGTCTATAAATAGTGCAGAACCTTTTTGAGGATGTTGTCAACACCTATTCATCCATTGCAAATGTCTTTCGAAGATGTGCCCTAGGAGGTTGAGGTCATCCCGAAGATCGAAGTCGCTATTGATATTCAATCTGTCAAGGAAGAAGCTCTGAGAAAGGCTGCCTATGAACTACTGGTGTCAACAGACAATAATGTCTTTGAGCTTCTTGCGAAATATGTCTTTGATCAAGAGGGCTCTGGTTCTCGTTGATTTTATGTATTTTCTTTTGTCTGAGTTATGCAATAAAAGGAATTTTATTTACATTATACGACTCGACCATCCATACCAGTCAGTTGATAAGCTCCATTTGAGAAAACTTTGCTTACAACGTAGGGACATTCCTACTTTGCTTCGAACATGCCCTTGCTCATGTACGTCATAGTCATAGAACGTCTGACGGTTAGAACTAGTTCTCCTTTCTGAAATGTCCATACTTTTACTTTACGGTTGAAAGCTTTTGATATACGGGCTTGGTATAACTCAATATGTTGTTGAGCTAAGAGTCGTTTCTCGTCCAACGCTTCAAGCTCCTGAAGTCAAAGACGATCATTGTTTTCTGTTGTGAGTTCATTAGCAATTGTAATCCTTAAGGAGGGGATTTGAATTTCTAATGGTAGGACGGCTTCGCATCCATACACTAAGGAGAAAGGTATGTAACCGGTTGGAGTACGTATAGTAGTACGATAAGCCCGTAGACATTCTCCAAACTTTTTACTCTAATTTCTTTTATTGGTAGAAACAAATTTTTTGAGAAGCTTGATGATAGTTTTGTTGAATGCTTCAGCCAAAACGTTTGTTGCAGGATTGTAAGCTGTGGAAGCAACATTTTTAATTCTGTTATCATCACAAAATCGAGTAAACTTTTGACTGATGAATTGTGGTCCATTATCATGAATGATTTGTCGGGGAATGTCGAATCTTTATATCATATGATGTTTGATGAAGTTGATGATGCGGCTAGTCTTGACTTCAGATAAAGGTATGGCTTCCACCCATTTCAAGAAGTAATCGATTATAGCTAGTACAAACCGATGTCCTCTAGATGACAGTGGATTGATAGGACCAATGACATCAATATCCCAAGCTTCAAAGGGCCATAATGAGACAGTTAGATGAAGGAACTCTAACGGTTGATGGATGAAATCTGCATTAATTTGACAGGCTCGATATTTTCTTGCGTATTCAATAGCATCTGATACCATAGTGGGCCAATAGTAAGCCATACACCGGATACGATCTTGTAATTTAGGACCAGGATGATGTGCACCACATACACCATCATGAGCTTTCCGTAGTAATTATTTTGCTTCATCTCCAGCAAGACAACGTAAGAGTAGACCATCAAATATTCTTCGATAAAGAGTCTTAGAAGTATAATTATAATAAAACCTCGCAACGGATTGTTGTAGCTTTTTTAGAATCTTCAGGTAAAATGTTATGTACCACGAAGTTAATGAAAGGAGCTCTCCAATCCTCACTAACGACATTGATTTCAGTTGAATTGCTGAACTCAATTTTTGAGTTATTCTTAATGTAAAATAAATCTCTATTAATGATGACAATCATCTGTTGCCTTTTTACTAGGATGGCTAATACGGCTGCCAGATTAGCCAATGCATCAGCTTTCGTATTGCATGCCCGACATACATGTTCAATAAAGAAACTCTTGAATGATGTAGCCAGCCTAACTACTGCTTCATGATTTGGAACAATATCTTGGTGTCGAACTTCATATGTGCCTCTAACCTGATTGACAATTAGAACTGGAGGGTTCATCAAGTACCGTTTTATGTCTTCAAATGCTTGCTGACATTCTTCACTCCAAATAAAAGACACACCTTTCTTCATGAATTGAGTGAACAGTCTACAGCGTCCAGAGAGATTTGAGATGAATCTCTTGATATACGCAAGTCGTCCCTGGAATCCTCGTAGCTCTTTTAGGTTAAGTGGAGGTCGCATCTCTTGAATGGCTTTGATTTTCTCAGGGGCAACGTGTATACCTTTAAAGGTAATAACGAATCCAAGAAATTTGCCACTAGAGACTCCCAGGAATAACTTGGTAGGATTCATCTTGAGTTGATGTTGGCGCATTAGATCGTATATAGTTATCAAGTCTTGAATGTGGTCTTCCTTTAGACGACTTTTGACAGCAATATCATCTACATAACATTCAACTGTCTTTCGTAAATGATCACTCATGGCCCGCTGATAAGTTGTACCCACATTTTTGAGACTAAATGGCATGACAGTGTAGCAATATACTCTAAGAGGAGTGTGAAAAGATGTATGTTTTTTATCTTCTGGATGCCTTATGATTTGATTATATCCTAAAAATCCATCCATAAAAGACATTTGTTCAAATCTACAAGTATTGTCGATCTTGACATCAGTGATCGAAAGAGGAAATTCATCTTTGGGACGAGCTTCATTAAGGTCTCTAAAGTCAATGCAGATACGAGCCTTCCCTATTTTCTTCAAAACTGGGATAACATTAGCCACCCAGTCCGGATGTTTTTCTTCTCTGACGAAACTACAGGCGATGAGTTTCTTGACTTCAGCTTCTATGGCATCCATCATGTCAGGTCAAAATTGACGATATTGTTGCTTGACTGGCCTTGTATTCGGCATAATGTTGAGTCTATGGGTAGCAATCTGGGGATCTAATCCCGGTATGTCTTTATAGCTCCAAGCGAATACATTAATGTATTTTCTAATAAGTTGGATCAGTTCTTGTTTATCTGCTTCAGGGACGCTTTTGCTGACGAATATTGGTTTTGGGGAAGTTTCGTCTCCAACATCGACTTGAACCAACTGATCTTCAGTAGGTGGCTCACGTTGCTCGAAACGAAGCTTCTATTGAGTATCATCCTTTGTGCCCAAGGATCAGATTCAGATACTTCGACAAAGTTTTCATCGTCTTTCGAGAACTCGGCAGTTACCATATTGGAAGATAGGGTCACTCGATGGACATGCCCTACACTGGTGTCTGAATCACATGAAACAGAATCAGAAGAGTTAGATCGTTCTTCTTCATCGGATTCGAAGGCTTCTGGGGTCGGAATTGGCGAGGTATAACCTAATCCCCGCTTTATTTTACTGTAATATTGTTGTGATTTTCCTTTTGGAGCAGGGATACGAATAGGAGTTCGCCTTCCTTTACCGCCATTGAGACCGACTTTAAAATTATTGCCCATCTTTTGAATGATATCTTTTGATTGTTGACTATAACGACGTAGTTGATGTCTTCCATTATCGTAATTTTTTTTCTTCACTATCGGGCGTGATCTTCTGTTCTGTTCCTTTACCAAAAAGTATAGGAAGTTCATCTTTCTTCTTGGAAGGAACTAAGAAGAAGTTGTCCTGCATTGGTTCGAGCAATACTTCGTCTTGGAGAGGTTGAATTGCTCCTATGGTAAGTGGTTCGAAGTTATCTAGCATTTCTAAATAACATCGATTATAATAAAAAATATCAGTATACTGTAAAGTAGATGCTACTTTATTGATTTATACATCATCATTTACAACAAGATTCTCAGCCTTAACAGAAGGCTTAGTAAGGTTAATAACCAGAGGAGGAGAAGGAAGGTTTTTGGCTTTAACAGAAGGCTTAGTAAGGTTGATAACCAGATGAGGAGAAGGGGAATATTTGTTACGACAAAGGTCGATAATAAGAGGCTCAGAAGAGGTGAGCTCCCTTTTGTTCCCTTTCTACAGCAAGATGCTGTTTGTTATGAGAGAAAAGATGGATAGTCAATGTCTGAGAAGAAGAGGAATGAGTAGTAGATCCTTTGACGGGGATTATGAGATTATCTTTTGAAGTATCTTTCTGATCTTCCTCACTATCCATCGCTAATACAACTTTCATGAACTCTTTCTTGTACATCCGCAAATTAGTAGAATATGCTTCAATGCCCCTGAAAGGATTTAGGTCAGCTACTTCCATTTGGACCTCTCCATTGACGTCTATATATTTGAAGCATTGGTGTAGAGTGGATGATACAATGCTATGCTCATGCAGAAAGGATCTTCCCAATAAGGCATTATAAGAACCATGATTATCGATCACATAGAAAGTAACGTTTGTACGAAGATTGCCTATTTGAACTTTCAGGCGGATCTTTCCTAAAGGTTCACTTCTTCCAGAAATAAATCCCAAGATTGTCGTGATGGTTGTTGAAAGATTGTGTATGGGAATCTTTAATGCATCTAGTAAATTCTTTGGTATGATGCTAAGTGCATACCCAGGGTCGATCAAGACGTGATCAACCTTGATAGTATCGACATATCCTATGAAGTAGAGAGGTCGGTCATGACGATTATCTTCCAGCAGCATATCATCTTGTGTAGAGGTGATATTGGACATCAGCTCCATCATACTATGACAATGAAAGCAAGTTACAGGCTCCTCTTATGGCTTCTTGATGAGTGCTAGACAAGTATCATCTTGCATCATGGCTTTACTCAATGTCTCTCGAGTTTCTTTTGAGAGATACAGTAGCTCAAGAATTGATAACCTTGCTGGGGTATTAGCCAGTTGAGCCAGTATATCAAAGTTATATGGCTTCTCGAGTCCTAGAACTGGAGTCTTCTTCAATACTTTGTCAAAACGGAAAGGCTGTTTTCCTTTGTCGACTGTCGTCGGTTTGGAAAGAGTTGGTTCCACTGGAGGTGATGAAACCAATAGAACATTGACATCATGAGAAGATGATGTTGGAGGAATCTCTGGAGCTATAACAGGGTTTTCCTGACCTTCTAAATAGTCTCTCAGGTAAATTCTTCCCGACCTGGTACCAGTTAAGGCGTCTTCTTCAGATACAGGTTCAAAGGACACCATATTGCAACTTTTTGCCTGGATCCTACTTGTGGAAGATTTCTTTTGACAAGATGAAGAGTTCGTCCAGTAACCCAAACCAACATGAGATTGGTTATGTAAAAGGCATAGAGAAAGAGGTAAAGAAGATCATTTTCCATAATTCAAGCCGGGAGCCTTTTATAGATCATATCCCATCTTTGTCATTAGTTCACGAGACTTTGGACTATACAGATGGAAAGCTGGTTGATATTTGGCTTCTAACTTTGACAGTGTTGTCTCAGAAGAGGAAAAAGTAGAAGGATCTGCAGCAGAAGTGAAAGTGGTAGTTAAAGGTGGAGGACAATGTTCACCCAACGAAGTCATGTGACATGTCTTGTATTTAGTTGCTTTCTTGGACTTTAAAGAAGGTGCTTCAAAATTAGCCACTAAGTCAAGATGAATCCACATGATTTCCCTTTTATCAGTAGACAGTAGAACATGACCATCAGTTCGTGTAGGTGGGAGATTAACAATCTCCAAAGTAGTTCATGGGGTGGGAATGACGCCATCCTGTACAAGTTGAGCAGGAAAATTGTCAAACTGTAGAGAGACAACATTAGCTGTTACAGTATTTTATCTTGTTGGAGAGTGATTGCACTAGAATTAACCATCTTCTGGATCTTGCCTTTAAGCGCATAGCATGCTCGAATCGGATGTCCAATAAATCTGTAGTAAACACAATATTTGGGGTGGTCAATTTTACCTACTTAATCTG
Organism: Iris pallida; assembly: GCA_029216955.1. Lineage (NCBI taxonomy): Eukaryota > Viridiplantae > Streptophyta > Magnoliopsida > Asparagales > Iridaceae > Iris > Iris pallida. Next base: position 13,735 of record JANAVB010004176.1, read on the forward strand.
GCCATTTTCTTCTGGCAGTTGAAGTTTGTTGCTCTCGATCAGACAATCAAAGATACTCATGACATCATCTTCATCAAAGAGTATTCTTCTTTCGGACGTGGTGCCCTTTGTGGTGGTGTCGTTGGAGTAGGTATTGATTGACCTATATTCACGGCTAGAGTTTCTTTACCTTTGACATTGATAGCCAAAGTTTCTTTACTCTTGCGGTTGTTCTGACGGCCACCATTATTTGGTGTAGCATGTTCATCTTTGTCAAGATGAGGCATCTGAATACCCAATTGTGCGAACTTGTTGGCACTTTCTTCTGCCGCTTTAGCATTCACTATAAATGAAGACCAGTCCTGGAATTATTTCGATCTAGTCCACATGCTGATTATAGGCAACATGTTTGACTTGCAAGTGCCTATAGTCAAAGATTTTGGAGTTCCAAAAGGCATTTTGAGTGCCTCACGACAGAATCGTTCAATGAAGCGTTCAGTTATTTTATTGTTTCGCTGCTTAATTTTATTGAGAGCAGACATAGTCATGTCATTTGTCCCCTCATAAAATCATTCAAAAACATTTGTTTGAATCCAGAAAAATAGGTTATATAACCATATAGCAAACTACGGTACCATTCATAAGTTGCACCTGCTAAATATTTTACGAACACTCTCGTGAGTAGAGCGTCATTTGGCTGGAGTTGTGTAACGCCCCAGAACTAGAATACTGGAGAACGCCCTATTGTTCACCACTGATTGGACCAACTATTGCAGGGTATCTAGCTGCTTCTGTTGTACCTCGAATTTCTTTGCATTCTGCCTCTGCTGGCTCTCCATCATAGCCAGCATCCTCTCCATAGGGTCGGTTGATGCTACCACCCTTGAGCTACTCGTGTTGTTCGTTGTACCCGCCTTTGTCATCTCTGCAAAAACAGAGAAGCTTGTTAGTCTCATAAAATATTTAAGGACTTATTTTATGGAACATCTCATTTTGGGACATTTAAAACCAAAGTTGTTCGAGAAGCAATAAAGCTGGTGTCATTTTTGAAATCTTAAAACCAAGAAATTCCTAAGGAAGTAAAGCCCTGCTCTGATACCAATCTGTCATGCCCCGATTCGGAGAATCGTTCGCCTTCGCTTTGATTCACGCCGAATCGTTCGTCCTCGCTAAAGAGTGATGTCGTACAAGTCTGGAATTGCACTTGTAAAAGGCGTGCTCGTGTTCCTTTTATAAAAGCGATATTTTGAATAGAGATCATGATTCGCATCGATTGATAAAGAAGGTTGGGCAACACAGATATGATCTGAAATAAGTTCTTTATTGATATCTTTGAAATTATATTGTATAAAACATAAGGCTCTCAAACAGCCGAAATGAAATGCCAAACTTGGCTACAACTTGCAGAAATATTGAAATGAGATACAACTTGTTCCATACATCATATCACTTTATTAATAATGCGGCAATAACCACCTTCAGCAAAATGCCTTCTTCTTCAAGTGAAAACTTCAAGATGTATGAAGCTTCTAAAGAGTCGGACAGCAAGCCTTCAGCGTCTATGATTATCCACTAGGTTTCCAGCACATGTGGAGACGAGGGTCAGTACATTGCCACATATGTACTGGTGAGCGGCCGTAACCAATCTCACCATAAATCAACAGTAGTAAAATTACATGAATGATCACTATTAATTTGTATACTTTCTATCTTGCCTTAGGGTCCATTAACAATTCATATATTTGATGAGAAATATAAGGAGCATACTGTGATGTTAGAAACATAAGCAATTCATGTTGTTCTAACATAAGCAATTCATATTGATCACCAATTTGGTCAATCTTACCCACGGTCGATAGCCATCCCTGTAAATATTTATGAATACCACTTACTCTGCCTGCATAAGACATTCTTAGCCATGCCACCTGTCTATATGAAGGTCACTGACTACACGCCATCTGGGACATCTTCGTCGGACGGCTTCCCTTCAGCGGTGGGTAGCCAGCCCATCCGGAAGGTTCCCAAAAGACCGTGCTACTACTTCAGCACTGTGCTACTACTTCAGCACTATGTTCCTCCTAGGCTGAATCGGTTCCATGGCCTCGGAGTACCGTTCAAAGAACTACCTTGTATACAAGTTGTCCATGACCATGCATGCAATACAACTTAACTAATAAGGGACATGACATGCATGATAATAGCATCTTCCACACATAGTCATAGTTCTCATTTTATCTTGCAATTTTCCTATCTTTCCAACTTACCATCTTACCATCTTACTTTGAGCCATAGGCTCGTATTCGTTCATCCCACCAAGGGACTATTCATTTGTAACCCATTCTTTCGAACCGAAGTCCGATATACTTACCGCCCAATACTTGGGTCTTTGTATCACCTGTTAAACAATTCATATAGCATACGAGCATCATTCGATTTGCAAAATAAGCCTAGCCATGTGATAATTTATCTTTCATTATATTTCCCGTATTATTACTAGGCATCTTCATTAAGTACCGAACGCAATAACAAGTCTACCATTGTTATGCACGAAGATCAAGGATCGTCGAAGGATCAAAGCCACTCACTTGTTGGTAAATTATCGAAAGAAAGAGGTCTTTCACGCAATGTCAAGCTAGGTTCTCTGCGTTAACACCTGTATTGGCACCAACGTTTGGTTAGCATACTTCTTCCCTTTCTCTCAGTGATTCGATATGAAATGCGTAGACAGTGAAAGTAAATTCATGAAAACATTCATTAAAAACAATCACGAAAATGCACAAAAAAGCCAACTGCAAAAGCGACATCGAAAACCAGTATGGCAACGGTCTCACGGCAAGCGACTCTTATATAGAACTCTTCCCCCAAGACATGCGCCACTGCATCTTAGGCATCATTTCAAAAGAGTCCAATCCATAACGAGGAAAGGATCTCAATTCATTATCCCGCGATCCTCCCAAGTAAGGTTCTCCAATTCTCATCCGACTCGGCCATTTGGCCGCTAGCCCGCTCCGTGCTCCGCAACGGATTCAGGGTATTACATATTAATACATTAACAAAAAGTTTTATGCCCAAAACTTAAACACAAACCTGCCTAGGTCAAACAACGAAGGAAACTTTTCCTTCACATCCGCCTCAAGTTTCCATGTCGACTCTTCGACGGAATAATTTCACCAAAGCACTCAAACCAAAAAAATAACTCGGTTCTGCCAAATTTTATCTTTCCAATCCAAGATCTGTACGGGTTCCTCCACATAAGACAAGTCAGCTCTTAGTCCTAACGGACCGAAGTCTACCACATGGCTTGGATCATGTACATACTTTTGTAGTTGGAAAACATGGAAGATATCGTGCACTCCATCCAATGCCGGTGGTAATGTGATCTGATAGGCGACAGGGCTGACTCGCTTAAGAATTTTAAACGGGCCAACAAATCTCGGACTTAGCTTCCCCTTCGTACCGAATCGCATAACTCCGTGCATCGGTGACAACTTCAGAAATATGTGATTGCCCACCATAAATTCCAATGGTCGTCGATGACTATCCGCATAACTCTTCTGTCGACTTTGTGCCACAAGTAACTTCTCCCGAATCATGCGGACCTTCTCGACGGTCTGTTCCACCATCTCCGGACCAAGTACCTGTCATTCACCGACTTCATCCCAACAAATCGAAGACCGACAACTTCGCCCGTATAATGCATTAAACGGAGCCATCTGTATACTTGACTGGTAATTGTTGTTGTAGGCAAATTCTGCTAGCGGTAAGTGAGTATCCCAACTGGTTTGCAGATCAATAGCACAAAGGCATAGCTTGTCTTCAAGTATCTGATTTACCCACTCGGTCTGGCCATCGGTTTGTGGATGGTATGTAGAACAAAATTTCAATTGTGTTCCCATGGCAGCATGTAAACTTGTCACTACTACTTTTCTAGCTTGAGGGTATTTTGGTCATTTTGGTCATTTTTGAATTTTGAGAATTATTTGGAATTATTATGTATTATTTAGATTTATTGGAATTAATGTGATTTTTAGAGATTTTTAGTATAATTGATTTTGGTGTTTTAGTTAACTTTGACTTATGTTGACTTTGGAGACTAACCTAGTGGCTAACCTAGGTCGTGACTATGTGATTAGGATGTGGAAACCTAGGTTGACTTAAGTTAGTGATAATTAATCATTAGGATCAATTTGGAGAAACTAGGATTTGAACTGATTTAGAAATAGCTTGTGATTTCACAAGTCATGACTTGTGACTTAGGCTTAATAGCCCATAGGCCCATGCCATGAACCAACCCTAACCCTAATCAGCCCATGGCAGCCACATTGATCCTTTTCCCCCACTTAATCCCCTCCTAGAAATTAGGGCTAGCCTCCTTAGGAATTATTTGCTATTTTGGAAGAGGTGAGTCTCCATCTTTCTAAAATCATAGAAAATCCATTTCAATTCCATTTTCCTCCAAATGAATTGCAATAGGACCTAATTTTAGTCTACTTGTTGTTGGTAATGAGTTTTTGCAGGGAAGAAACAATTTGTGGGAGTTTGGTGGCTTGAGGAACCATTTCCATTTGGGGATTTTGACCCTTTGCTCATCAATAGGTATATTTCAATCTACTCCATGTAATTTCTGTTTAATTGCATTTCTAGGATGCCCTAGCCCTAACCTAGCTATAGGAATAGCTACCCTAGAATTCGAGTCCATTTCGTGTCCGTATCAGACACGTATCAACCCATATGTGTAGGTGTTTGGTAAAATGCCTCAAAGGACATTTCGACCTAATTTTAGGTTTGTGTTTGAATAGGAAATTAGGTTTTGATCTCGCTTGTGCATTTCTTGTGTTTTGAACACATTTTCATGTTATGTCGTGTCGGATTTTGGACATGTACATGCGGTCGCGCACACGTGCGCGCGGGCAGGTGGCATGCCCTGCTACTTGACACATGTGTCGTTCTCATGACTAACACGAGAACCTCAGGCTGACACGAACCCTTGTGTCGTGTCGGACACGGATTCGTGCCTGCACTGTTCGTGCACTGTGTGGTTCAGTGCACTGGATATTGGTTTCTTGTTTAATTCGTTTTAAATGTTTTAAACTGTGGTTTAATTGATTAATTAGATCCTATATATGTAGTATAATCTCTGTTATATTAGTTTACATGATTAACTTAGGTTTTAATGAGGAATTTGGATTCGAACATGGGATTTTGGCTTTCACTGATACTTGGTTTTTCCAGTTTATTCCTAACCAAATTTCCTGATTAATTTGATGTTCAATCCCTGATAATGTCCCCACATATTTGTTGTTTTGGGTTAATGCAATATTGCATTTGAGATTAGGTTTTTATGGTGTGATATGGAATTTGGCATGTGCAGTAGTTAATTCAACTGTTAACTGATACTGAGATAGGAATATATATAACCTAAACCGATTCCTTTCATTTTCGAATATGAACCAAAAAGTAAATTTGGTTCACTAATTGGCTAGGTAATTTGCATTGATTTTGGCTTTTGAATTGAGACTGGGAATTTAATGAGGTTGGTTTTAGCTTAACTGTAAACTGGGATTGAGTCCCTTCCTTTCAAACTATGAACTGAGTTTGTTTCCCCAAATTCCTGAGAAGAGATAACTGAGAAGGGTTCTTAAACCTGAGCTCATTCCCAGATTTCATAAATCTGAGATTTCCAGTTTTTTCCTTTGGTTAACTTAGCATTATTAACTGTTTTGAATATGTGGTTGGACATTGTGATTAGATTCCAGTTTTTTTTTCCTATTTATGAACTGTTAACTGAATGTGATTCATGTTAATACAAAAACCTGAGTTTTCTCATTCTAATAAACTGAGAATGGGAGGGGGTTTGAATGTATTGGACTATTAAGATTATTACTCTAGAACTGAATCTTTAAATGCCTGAACTGAATAACCTATTTTCCCGAGTTTATGAACTGATTGTTCATTGGGTAGCTGAGATTAAATCTCTGAATGCTACCCACTGATTTCACATAGATGCTTCCCTGTTCCTTACAAATTTTTCTATTGTATTCACACACATACATCCTCACTAGCACACATGCACTCTCACGTTTCACTCTCTTGACACTCTATCACACACATCACCCTCTCATGTGACACTACACCACACAATCTCATGTATCACACACCATTACATCCCCTTCCTATCTCTATATATGTGTTCATACATATATGACTTGTATATAAATATGTGAGATATAATATAGATATATCCTATATATTATGATATGTGGGTGCTATTATATATATGGATATATATGAATATGTGGTATACCCATAGTTAGCTTATAGGTTATGAATATTTCGTATTATATTATAGCCATGTCAATATGTAATATAGGTTAGATGTATATGACATATAGATATATGTTATGGGTTGATTATTATGGCATGGTATGCCTAGTATGGAGTCTAGAATAGACTATTAGCTTGTTAGACCTAGAATAGACTAGTTAGACTAGTTTGACTTAGGTTTGACATGGTTGACCTAGTTTGACTTCTAGGGTTGACCAGAGTTGACCAAGAGTTGACTTTGGTCTAGATTGACCTAGATTCATGTAGAACGCATTGTAGTGCATTTTATTACTATTCTGGACTTGTTGTGGCTTGTACTGTTCTATAGGAGACATACACCACTCCTTGGACAGTATATATTCTCTCAGATTCACCGGTTACAGGCGAGTACATTCTCTGATCATTTCATATCCTGCATTAGGAGTATATTTCCTGCTTTAGAATACTTTACATGATGCTGACACGTTGGAAACACAGATTAGTACTATATGGATCCTATTGGGCGATGTTATCTCCTTAGCGGATACATCGGGTATTTCGTGTTCGTGTACTTTATCGTAAACATCGTGTACTCCTTGTATTTGTGACATTCATGTACGAAATGTATGAAATCGTATATAATCATGTATTAATATGACCTTCGTGTGCAATAACATAACTTAGCCAGATCCTTGTGTATTGATTGGGGCGGGAGAGTAGAAGTGGTTATGTATTCAATCCAGTAGATTACTCGTGTACAACTCTGTAGATTACTCGTGTATAACATCGTGCCATTTACATAACCATCTTGTGCTCTGAATCACTAGACATTGTTAGTTCTCTATATACTGTAGCTATTTATTTACAGTCTTTCCTGTTTGTCATATTATTCTTCTGTTTCTTGTATCTTACTCTCTAGCATGATTATATATCCTGACCTGCTATGATTTGTTGTGATGTACTGTGCTCGCTCCTGTCCTGACTGGACCTGTTGAAATATTACAGAGGACGAGGCTGAGGCGTTCTGCCCTACCTACTACGGTGCTACACTAGATGAGTGTCTGGACTTGGACCAACAGCAGGATCCACTAGCAGTAGATGACACTCCCTTAGACTAGGATTGTCTTTACTTTACTTGGATTACTGTATTTGGATTTCAGAGATTTGGATATGTACTTATTTTAGACACTTAGAATTCTGGATTTGTATCTCTGGGATGTTTCTTTCCTGGATATTATCATCTACTATCATTCTATCTTATTTCTGTTCTACTTAGCTGTGATTGAGTTATATTCTGTTATGTTACCCCCATTCGGGGAGTATAACTATTTTTACCTTCAACTGTTAGATGTTGTGACCTAGGACAGCGTTCTACCGCTGACACTGCGGCGTAGGCTGGACGTACCCACGTCTCGTGCCCTTACTCTAGGGTGCGGGTCGTGACACGTTTTTAGTGGTGGCCCATGCAAGTCACCATTGGAAATGTAGTGGTATTCGAACCGGAATATCACTGCAGCCTGCAGTAGGAATTAGTATATTTTTGAAGGTACTCAATCACACTAGGAAAAATTCTTTATCAGATTCCGTATATCTATTTTGCTGCTTATTGTCTTCCTTAGAAATTTAAACTGTCCTCCTTTGATTTTTTGACTCATTCTCAGTAATTGTTTCTTATTTGATCTGTGTCTCCAGGATGGTTGAGACGCGATCGCATCGCCCGTGACGGGAGAGGCTGGAGAGGGGTCTGCCACCTCTCGTGTCCAGCAGCCAGCTCCCAGTACCATGGGGCCAGTGCATCCCTCAGGAGTCGGTGTCTCTGCGACTTTTGGAGGAGCACCTCCAGCAGCCAGGAGGCAGAGCCCAGTGATTCCTGAGATCCTTCCACTGTAATAGCCTCCGCCTGCAGGGATGGTAGATGCTGCACATCTCTTCTCCTTTGTGGAGAGGATTCTGGAGTCCTACCGGCAGCAGCAGACGAGGCAGACTACCGATTTCTGTCAGGGGATCGACGAGGCACACCAGCTGGTTCGCACTACAGTGGAGATGATTACTGCTCAGGGGGCCCAGCAGCAGCCCCGTCGGAGGGAGAAGGACATTCAGGACTTCCAGAAAATGTATCCTCGAGAGTTCTTCGGCATAGAGGGCATTCACATTGCAGACGACTGGATAGAGCATATTGAGGAGATCTTCCGACTGGCGGAGATACCAGATCGAGGCGGCGAGCAGCCAGATGCAGGACTTAGCCCGTGCGTGGTATCAGGCAGATCCCAGGATGGGAGTTGAGGGCCAGACTTGGGCCCAGTTCAAGGAGCTGTTCAAGGAACAGTTCTTTCCTGATGTGGCCTTGGGAGGTATCGAGGCACAGTTCGAGGGTCTAGTTCAGGGGAACCAGACGGTAGCTGAGTATGCCGGGGAGTTCTGCAGATTGGCCCGGTTTATAGATGACTTGACCGAGAAGACAAAGGCGAGGAAGTTTTGCCGAGGTCTGATTAGAGAGATTCGATCGCTGACTAAGAGCGACCGGAACGCCACATTTGCTGAGATATTTTCTGGGGCCATGGCGGCGGAAGACGACCTAGGGCTGAAGCAGAAGAGGGGTCGCGACTTCCAGGGTGGCAGTAGCAGTTAGGGGCAGGCCAAGAGGCCTCACTTCCAGCAGCACTTTCAGCAGCAGAGGCCAGTTCAGCAGCACCAGCATCAGGGCCGTGCACCTTTTCAGCAGGTGCAGCACCAGCAGCAGAGAGGCCAGCAGGCACCCAGGCAGCAGTCTATTAGTTGTACTTTCTGCAATAAGCCTGGGCACAAGTGGGACGAGTGCAGGAAGAGACTTGGCAGATGCTTGATGTGTGGATCAGCAGACCATCAGATGCGAGAGTGTCCAGTTACGTCGATGTGTCCGATACCAAGAGGAGCTAGGGCAGCCAAGGCTCCAGCAGGCCAGCAGAGAGGACCAGCCCTGCAGACCCAGCAGCAGAAGGTTCCAGCAGCACCAGCAGCAGACACGAGGTGGACAGTAGGGACGAGCTTTCGACATGGCAGCTGAGGATGCCGAGGCCATAGGAGAGCTGATAGCAGGTTCGGTTCTTCTCGATTCCCTTCCAGCATTTGCACTCTTTGATTCCGGGGCTTTCCACAGCATTATGTCAGTATCGTATGCTATTAGACACAGTTTGGTTTCTGAACCATTGCCTAGGACCTGCAAGATCACGACCGGGGGTGGGATCATCCTCGAAAGTGATGTTTGCAGAGGGCGGAGCGTCTTATTGGAAGGCCGAGAGTTGGGAGTGAGTTTACTCGTCATGCCATTACCGAACTACGATATAGTATTAGGTATGGACTGGCTGAGTAGACACCACGCCCGCATTGATTGTCGAGGGGGTAGAATTTTGTTCGGGGCGCCAGGAGAGCCAGAGTTTGAGTACACCCGACGGCAGGCAGAGCAGGACGGCGGAGTCTTCTGTGGAGCTTCGGTTGAGGAGCAGGTGGCTCCGCATCCCTTGATCGTAGAGTTTATGGACGTATTTCCAGAGGAGTTGCCAGGGCTTCCACCGGACAGAGATGTAGCGTTCTCGGTAGACTTGGTTTCCGGCACGGAATCGATCTCCCAGCATGTCTATCGAGTGAACAACAGCGAGTTAGTGGAGCTGAAGAAGCAGGTGGATAAGCTGCAGGACAAGGGCTTCATCCGATCTAGTTCTTCACCTTGGGGTGCACCGGTACTCTTCGTACCCAAGAAGGATGGGTCAGTACGGATGTGTATCGACTACAGGACACTTAACAACCTGACAATTAAGAACAGATACCCACTGCCGCGGATCGATGATCTGTTTGATCAGTTGAGCAGAGCTCGGGTGTTCTCCAAGATTGATTTGAGGTCGGATTATCACCAGGTGAAGGTAAAGGGGGAGGATATTCCCAAGACCGCTTTCAGGACGCGGTACGGGCAGTTTGAGTTTTTGGTTATGCCATTTGGGCTAACCAATGCACCAGCAGTATTTATGAATCTAATGTACAAGGTATTCCACCAGTACTTAGACAAGTTCGTGGTGGTTTTTATTGATGATATCTTGGTATATTCGAAGATAGAGGAGGAGCACGAAGAGCATCTGCGGATAGTGCTAGAGACTCTCAGGAGAGAGCAGCTTTATGGAAAACTCTCCAAGTGTGAGTTTTTCTTGGACCGGGTGGACTTCTTGGGACATGTGGTGACTGGAGATATATCTCAGTTGACCCCAAGAAGATTGTAGAAGTTGAGGCTTGGACAGTACCGACTTCAGTGGCAGAGATCAGGAGTTTCCTGGGGCTGGCAGGATACTATAGGAGATTTGTGCAGGATTTCTCCCGGGTTGCAGAGCCGTTGACTCGGTTGACCCAGAAGGATGCTGAGTATGTTTGGTCAGAGGAGTGTCAGGCAGCTTTTGATGAGTTGAAGAAGCGGCTTATGATAGCTCTGATTCTGACATTGCCTTCAGGATCAGGTGGATTCACTATTTATAGTGAGGCTTCAGGGAAGGGGCTGGGTTGTGTCTTGCAGCAGCATGGGAAGGTGATTGTCTATGCTTCCAGGCAATTATGTCCCCATGAGAAGAACTACCCTACCCATGACCTGGAGCTGGCGGCGGTGATTTTTGCTTTCAAGTTGTGGAAGCATTATCTGTATGGCGAAAGAGTAGAGATTTTCACAGATCACAAGAGCTTGAAGTATGTGTTTACACAGAAAGAGCTCAACATGAGGCAGCACAGATGGCTAGAGTTGATGAAGGACTTTGACATCTCACTTCAGTATCACCCAGGGAAGGCCAACGTGGTTGCCGATGCCTTGAGTAGGTATCAGACAGCCATGTGTTTGACTATGGATCGACACTTGCTTGCAGACTTGGAGAGCCTTGGGGTTGAGGTAATTGTGCCCGGAGTGCAGATGTAGTTATGGGGCCTTCAGATACAGTCGGACTTGATGGACAGGATCAAGGCGACACAGTTCGAGGTTGTGGCTCTGCGGTGTATCCGAGAGCAGATCAGTGCAGGTTTGGAGGATGATGAGTTCTCACTTGCAGAGGATGGTGTCCTGAGGTACGGTTCTCGGTTATGTGTGCCCAGCAGGGAGCTCAGAGAGCAGATCATGCAGGAGGCTCACAGATCACAGTACTCTATACATCCTGGTGCCAACAAGATGTACAGGGATCTGCGAGAGCATGTCTGGTGGTACAGGATGAAGAGGGAGGTGTCCCACTTCGTAGCTAGATGCTTGGTCTGTCAGCAGGTCAAGGCGGAGAGGCAGAGGCCCGGAGGATTATTGCAGCCGTTGCCCATTCCAGAGTAGAAGTAGGAACATATCACCATAGATTTTGTATCGGGGTTGCCACGTACACCAGGAGGGAAAGATGCGATTTGGGTCATCGTTGACTGGTTGACCAAATCGGCCCACTTCTTGCCTTTCAAGGTGGATACATCTACAGAGAGGCTCGCGGAGTTGTATATGAGGCAGATAGTCAGGATTCACGGAGTTCCCGTCAGCATAGTCTCAGATCAGGATAGTCGTTTTACTTCCCATTTGGAGGAGTCTGCAGACTAGCTTGGGCACTCAGCTCAAGTTTAGTACTGCATACCACCCCCAGATGGACGGACAGTCAGAGAGGACTATTCAGACACTTGAGGATATGCTACGAACGTGCATCCTAGATTTTGGAGGTTCCTGGGAGGATCACCTACATTAGGTGGAGTTTGCTTACAACAACAGTTTTCAGGCCAGCATTGAGATGTCACCGTTTGAGGCTCTGTACGGGCGTAGGTGTCGTACACCCTTATCTTGGGATGATGTTGGAGAGCGAGCTTTACTGGGACCAGAGATGGTTGTTGACGCAGCCGAGAAGGTGAAGCTCATCAGGGACAGACTTCGTATGGTACAGGACAGACATCGGCACTGGGCCGATAGCCACCGGAGGCCGCTGGAGTTTGAGGTACAAATTTAGAGATAGGATTAGAAGTAGGTTCTTTCTTTGTTTTGTTTGATTGTCGTGTTTGATTTTTAGTAACTTGAGACCTTGCTTGTGATTAGGTTGGAGACATGGTTTTTCTGCGGATATCTTCGACTCGTGGTACGATACATTTTGGTAGAGGTGGGAAGCTTAGCCCGCGCTTCATCGGCCATTTCTTTATCAGCGAGAGAGTCGGTGACGTGGCATACAGGCTAGACTTGCCACCTATACTAGTGGGATTTCACAACGTATTCCACGTATCAGTAGTTGAGACGGTACGTGGCTGACCCTAGCCATATGCTCGATCATTTGGAGATTGAGGTTGGACCTACTCTCAGCTATCCTAGAGCAAGCCTGTGGAAATTCTGGATCGCCGAGAGAAGGTATTGAGGAACCAGGTGATACCCTTGGTACGCGTCGCATGGGGGCATCATTCTCCAGGTGAGTCTACCTGGGAGCGGGAGGACGAGATTCCCGAGCGGTACTCCTATCTTTTTGGACCTTGAGATATACTTTTCTATCCTTCTCAGCAGTTTTGTTTCGTCCTTTAATTTCGAGGACAAAATTATTTTAAGGAGGGTAGATTTGTCACTACCACTTTTCTAGCTTGAGGGTATTTTGGTCATTTTGGTCATTTTTGAAATTTTGAGAATTATTTGGAATTATTATGTATTATTTATATTTATTGGAATTAATGTGATTTTTAGAGATTTTTAGTATAATTGATTTTGGTGTTTTAGTTAACTTTGACTTATGTTGACTTTGGAGACTAACCTGGTGGCTAACCTAGGTCATGACTATGTGATTAGGATATGAAAACCTAGGTTGACTTAAGTTAGTGATAATTAATCATTAGGATCAATTTGGAGAAACTAGGATTTGAATTGATTTAGAAATGGCTTATGATTTCACAAGTCATGACTTGTGACTTAGGCTTAATAGCCCATAGGCCCATACCATGAACCAACCCTAACCCTAATCAGCCCATGGCAGCCACATTGATCCTTTCCCCCTATTTAATCCCCTCCTAGAAATTAGGGCTAGCCTCCTTAGAAATTATTTGCTATTTTGGAAGAGGTGAGTCTCCATCTTTCTAAAATCATAGAAAATCTATTTCAACTCCATTTTTCTCCAAACCAATTGTAATAGGACCAAATTTTAGTCTACTTGCTGTTGGTAATGAGTTTTTGCAGGGAAGAAACAATTTATGGGAGTTTGGTTGCTTGAGGAACCCTTTCCATTTGGGGATTTTGACCCTTTGCTCATCAATAGGTATATTTCAATCTACTCCATGTAATTTCTGTTTAATTACATTTCTAGGATGCCCTAGCCCTAACCTAGCTGTAGGAATAGCTACCCCTAGAATTCGAGTCTATTTTGTGTCCGTATCAGACACGTATCAACCCATATGTGTAGGTGTTTGGTGAAATGCCTCAAAGGGCATTTCGACCTAATTTTAGGTTTGTGTTTGAATAGGAAATTAGGTTTTGATCTCGCTTGTGCATTTCTTGTGTTTTGAACACGTTTTCGTGTTGTATCGTGTCGGATTTTGGATACGTACACGCGGTCGTGCACACGCGCGCGGGCAGGTGGCATGCCCTGCTACTCGGGCGGAACTGCTCTGTGCACACAGCATTTCGACCTACGAGACTTGACACATGTGTCAGTTCTCATGACTGACACGAGAACCTCAGGCTGACACGAACCCTTGTGTCATTGTCGGAAACGGATTCGTGCCTGCACTGTTCGTGCACTGTGTGCTTCAGTGCACTGGATATTGGTTTCTTGTTTAATTCATTTTAAATGTTTTAAACTGTGGTTTAATTGATTAATTAGATCATATATATGTAGTATAATCTTTGTTATATTAGTTTACATGATTAACTTAGGTTTTATTGAGGAATTTGGATTTGAACATGGGATTTTGGCTTTCACTGATACTTGGTTTTTCCAGTTTATTCCTAACCAAATTCTATGATTAATTTGATGTTCAATCCCTGATAATGTCCCCACATATTTGTTGTTTTGGGTTAATGCAATATTGCATTTGAGATTGGGTTTTTATGGTGTGATATGGAATTTGGCATGTGCAGTAGTTAATTCAACTGTTAACTGATACTGAGATGGGAATATATATAACCTGAACCGATTCCTTTCATTTTCGAATATGAACCAGAGAGTGAATTTGGTTCACTAATTGGCTAGGTAATTTGTATTGATTTTGGCTTTTGAATTGAGACTGGGAATTGAATGAGGTTGGTTTTAGCTTAACTGTAAACTGGGATTGATTCCCTTCCTTTCAAACTATGAACTGAGTTTGTTTCCCCTAAATTCCTGAGAAGAGATAACTGAGAAGGGTTCTTAAACCTGAGCTCATTCCCAGATTTCCTATAAACCTGAGATTTCTAGTTTTTCCCTTTGGTTAACTTAACATTATTAACTGTTTTGAATATGGGGTTGGACATTGTGATTAGATTCCAGTTTTTTTTCCTATTTATGAACTGTTAACTGAATGTGATTCATGTTAATGCAAAAACCTGAGTTTTTTCATTCTAATAAACTGAGAATGGGAGGGGGTTTGAATGTATTGGACTGTTAAGATTATTACGATCTAGAACTGAATCTTTAAATGCCTGAACTGAATGACCTATTTTTCTGAGTTTATGAACTGATTGTTCATTGGGTAGCTGAGATTAAATCTCTGAATGCTACCCACTGATTCACATAGTTGCTTCCCTGTTCGTTAGAAATTTTTCCTATTGTATTCACACACACACACATCCTCACTAGCACACATGCTCTCTCACGTTTCACTCTCTTGACACTCTATCACACACATCACCCTCTCATGTGACACCACACCACACAATCTCATGTATCACACACCATTACATCCCCTTCCTATCTCTATATATGTGTTCATACATATATGACTTGTATATAAATATGTGAGATGTAATATAGATATATCCTATATATTATGATATGTGGGTGCTATTATATATATGGATATATATGAATGTGTGGTATACCCATAGTTAGCTTATAGGTTATGTATATTCCATATTATATTATAGCCATGTCAATGTGTAATATAGGTTAGATGTATATGACATATAGATATATGTTATGGGTTGATTGTTATGGCATGGTATGCCTAGTATGGAGTCTAGAATAGACTGTTAGCTTGTTAGACCTAGAATAGACTAGTTAGACTAGTTTGACTTAGGTTTGACTTGGTTGACCTAGTTTGACATTCTAGGGTTGACCAGAGTTGACCAAGAGTTGACTTTGGTCTAGATTGACCTAGATTCATATAGAACGCATTGTAGTGCATTTTATTACTATTCTGGACTTGTTGTGACTTGTACTGTTCTATATGAGACTAGATACCACTTCTCGGACAGTATATATTCTCTCAGATTACCGGTTATAGGCGAGTACATTCTCTGATCATTTCATATCCTGCATTAGGAGTATATTTCCTGCTTTAGAATACTTTACATGATGCTGACACGTTGGAAACACGGATTAGTACTATATGGATCTTGTTGAGCGATGTTATCCCCTTAGCGGATACATCGGGTATTTCGTGTTCGTGTACTTTATCGTGAACATCGTGTACTCCTTGTATTTGTGACATTAGTGTACGAAACGTGTGAAATCGTGTATAATCATGTATTCACATGATCTTCGTGTACAATAACATAACTTAGCCAGATCCTTGTGTATTGATTGGGGCGGGGGAGTAGAAGTGGTTATGTATTCAATCCAGTAGATTACTCGTGTACAACCTCTGTAGATTACTCGTGTATAACATCGTGCCATTTACATAACCATCTTGTGCTCTGAATCACTAGACACTATTAATTCTCTATATACTGTAGCTATTTATTTATAGTCTTTCCTGTTTATCATATTATTCTTCAGTTTCTTGTATCTTACTCTCTAGTATGATTATATATCCTGACCTGCTATGATTTATTGAGATGTACTGTGCTCGCTCCTGTCCTGACTGGACCTATTGAAATATTACAGAGGACGAGGCTGAGGCGTTCTGCCCTACCTACTACGGTGCTACACTAGACGAGTGTCTGGACTTGGACCAGCAGCAGGATCCACTAGCAGTAGATGACACTCCCTTAGACTAGGATTGTCTTTACTTTACTTGGATTACTGTATTTGGATTTCTGTTGTTTGGGATATGTACTTATTTTAGACACTTAGAATTCTGGATTTGTATCTCTGTGATGTTTCTTTCCTGGATATTATCATCTATTATCATTCTATCTTATTCCTGTTCTACCTTAGCTGTGATTGAGTTATATTCTGTTATGTCACCCCCATTCGGGAAGTATAACTGTTTTTACCTTCAACTGTTAGATGTTGTGACCTAGGACAGCGTTCTACCTGCCGACACTGCAGGTGTAGGCTGGACGTACCCACGTCTTCTGCCCTTACTCTAGGGTGCAGGTCGTGACAAAACTGACCCAGAAACGCGATACAAATTGTCCATCCCGATACGAAACTATTGATGCCGACACTCTATGCAGTCGGACAATTTCATCCAAGTATAGCTGAGCCAACCGGTCGATGTTCCATGTGGTTTTCATTGCGAGAAAATGTGCAGATTTGGTTAATCGATCAACGATGACCTAAATTGCATCATTCCCCCGCTGCGTCTTCGGCAAGCGAACTATAAAATCCATAGTGATATGATCCAATTTTCATTCTGGGATCGCGAGGTTCTGCATCTCTCCGCCCGGCCTCTGGTGATCCACCTTGACTCATTGACACGCTAAGCATCGCGAGACAAAGAGGACCACATCTCGTTTCATGTCGTGCCACCAGAAGGTCGTGCACAAATCTTTATACATTTTTGTACTTCCCGGATGCAAGGAATACTTGGCATAGTAGGCCTCCGTCAATATTTCTTTCCAGAGTTCTTCATCCTTCGGGACACATAGCCTCCCCTTGCGTCGCAACGATCCATCCTCGTGCATGGTGAAGTCGCTGGCTTCACCCTTTTCCATTACCCTGCCAATCTTAATCAAGAACTCATCCGTCCTCTGCGCTTGTCTTTATCTTTTCTAACAAACTCGGCTCAAGTTGAAGTTGAGCCAGTTGTACATTTCGGCCACGAATCTGGAGCTCAATTCTCATGCTTTCTAATTCCTCCAGTATTCGCTTGTCAACACTAAGCGATCCCACAAAGTTCTGACTCAACGCGTCCGCCACCACATTGCCTTTTCTTGGGTGTACTCGAACGTCAAGTCGTAATCTTTTATAAGCTCCAACCAACGTCTTTGCCACAAATTTAAATCTTTCTGAGTAAAGATGTACTTCAGGATCTTATGATCGATGAAGATCTCGCAAGCCACTCCATACAAGTAGTGCCTCCACAATTTTAATGCAAACACTATCGCTGCCAATTCCAAATCATGCGTTGGATAATTTTTCTCGTGCGACTTAAGCTGTCTCGAGGCATACGATATCACCTTCCCTCTCTGAGTCAACACACATCCCAAACCCAATTCGGACGCATCACTGTATATCTGGAATCCCTTGACGCCGTCTGGAAGTGTAAGGATTGGAGCTGATACGAGACGTTGCTTCAGATTTTGAAAGCAAGCCTCGCACTTATCAATCCAATCGAATGCAACTCCCTTCTGGGTTAGCCGAGTTAAAGGCGCTGCCACTTTCAAAAAATCCTTGACAAACTTCCTGTAGTAGCTAACACGCCGAGGAAACTTTGAATCTCGCTCGCCGACGTGGGTTGCTTCCAATCCACTATGGCTTCAATTTTTTTGGGTCAACGGACACCCCTTCTGCTGAGATAACGTGCCCTAGGAACGACAAGCTACTCATCCAAAACTCATATTTGCTCAGCTTGGTATAGAGCTGATCGTCCCGTAGAGTCTGTAACACTGTCCTCAAATGTTCTGCATGGTCTTCTCTGCTCTTCGAGTAGATTAGGATGTCATCGATGAACACGACCACAAATTTATCCAAAAAGGGCCGAAAGACTCTGTTCATCATATCCATGAAAGCGGCAGGGGCGTTGGTCTGTCCGAAGGGCATGACCAAGAATTCATAGTGTCTATATCTGGTTCGGAATACAGACTTAGGAACGTCATCGGGTTTGATCTTTAACTGATGATAGCCTGAGCGAAGATCAATCTTTAAAAATACAGACGTCCCTTACAACTGATCGAAGAGGTCTTCTATTCGAGGCAATGGGTATTTGTTCCGAATTGTAACTTTGTTTAGCTCGTGGTAGT
Source organism: Iris pallida (assembly GCA_029216955.1). Taxonomy (NCBI): domain Eukaryota; kingdom Viridiplantae; phylum Streptophyta; class Magnoliopsida; order Asparagales; family Iridaceae; genus Iris; species Iris pallida. The sequence continues at coordinate 32,273 of JANAVB010004176.1, forward strand.
CGATGCACAGGCGCATCGATCCATCCTTCTTCTTCACAAATAGCACCGGAGCACCCCATGGTGAAACACTGGGTCTGATGTATCTCCTGTCTATTAATTCTTATAGCTGCACTTTGAGTTCCTTTAATTCAGCAGGCGTCATCCTTTACGGAGCCCTTGAGATTGGATGAGCGTATGGAAATATATCGATAGTGAATTCAATCTCTCGGTCCGGAGGCATTCCAGGTATCTCGTCAGGAAACACATCAGAAAATTCTGCCACGACTTCAGTGTTAGCTGAGTCTGCACCATTCTTGCGTATGTCTTGAACAGAAGCAAGGTACCCTTCGCCGCCAGAATGTAACATTTGTCGGGCCGTAGTAGCTGAAATCACCATCGACGCCTTCGTCGACGAACTGGTCGAGTAAGAGAATTCTGTTCCTCTAGGTAGTCGAAACACAACTCGCTTTTTCGCACAGTCAATCGTCGCACAACATGCACTTAACCAATCCATTCCCAGAATGATATCATAATCTTTCATATCTAGCTCGACTACATCCAATGGTAGCCTTCTCTCCCCGTTACATATATAACCATCCCTACTTATCATGTTAGTAGGTATCTCCACTCCTGATGGAGTACTAACACTAAGATATACATCCAACAATTGACATTTTTATTTCATGTTCCTTAACATAGTCTTTAGATATAAAACTATGTGTTGTACCAGAATCAAATAAAGTTCGTGCAGGAGTGTCATTAAATAACAATATACCTGTCACGACAGTATCTGATGCAAATGCCTCTTCCTGAGTCAATACAAAGACTCGGCCCTGAGCACCGGGCCTCTGATTCTGTGGTGGTTGATGGGGTCGTGGTGCCTGTCCACGATTCTGTTGATGTTGTTGGTGATGCTGCTGCCTTGGAGGGTTCTGGTGGCCCCTCCCTGGACAGTCTCTGAATCCGTGGCCCATGCGACCAAATTTGAAGCATCCACCCTCTAGCAACTGATATTCGTTAGCGAAGTACCCTTTGTTGCGGCAATTGTTGCAGAATGGTCCACCATGGTTGGATCGTTGAAAGCCATCGTGATTCTGACGCTTAGGCGCCTCATATCTACCCCCGTTGTTCGGTCTCTTGTTATGCAGATTCTGCACCGACGCTTGTACTGGCACCGTCACAGGATAGTGTAGGTCCAATTATTTGCCATTGATTATAAAAGAACAGAACAATTATATGGGAGGACTGGACATTTACTTCACAATACAAACTCGCTCGTACAAAGAAAGCCTAGGGACGAAAACCTAGGTACATCAATCTAAGTACAATTGTTTAATTTTTTTTGGAGGTGACGATAGAGGCTCGGGAAAGCGACGGCAGCTCTGCCTTACTCCTTGGACGATCAGACGTAGCCTTGGCTCTGATGAAGAAATGCTCTCAGGATGGAAGACTCTTCTGTGCGCGCCTTTGTCTCTCTGTGTGTCCAGCCGGGTGGGGAGGATCTCTTTTACAAGGGAATGGCACATTGCTATTTTTTTCCTCGGTATCCGATTCTTCTGCAAGGGAATAGCACCTTGCTATTTATAGGAGTGGGGTGTGATCATTAGGGTTTGCAATGATTGTCCCTTGAAAAGTCGGCGACCAATAATCTGGACCATTGATCTTGATTGCATCACATCTGAGCAGTTAATTCTTGATTGTGCCAAATCCGTATGGGCAATTAATGTTGATTGCAATGAATCTTCATAATTTATCATGACAAGCTCGGATCTTCTGCCACGTGTCTAATTTGCTAAATTACAACAAATCTAATTTGATCTGTGTAATTATAGTGATTACACTAAATCTGGTTGTTATGATTTACGAGCAGCCATAATTTCGAGGGGATAAGACAGCCACGTGTCTCAACTATCGCGAGGATCGTCATCTGTCTCAACCGTCATGAGCGGAGCAGTCTGGCAGAGCTGCATGAGTGCAGTCTAAGTGAACCGCATACGGGTGCCCTCCACAATCCTAGCCGCATGAAGGTAGCCGCCGTATGGGGGTAACAGCTTCGTGAAGGAGGCGACCGCATGAAGGAGGCAGCCACATGAAGTGGGCAGCCGTATGAAGGACGCAGCCGCATGAACTATGGCAGCCGCATGAAGCGGGCAGCCACATGAAGGAAGCAGCCGTATGAGGCAGGCAGCCGCATGGGGGTAGCAGCCGCATGAAGAGGGCGGCCGTATAAAGATGGCAGCCGCATAGGGGTGGCAGCCACATGAAGGTGGCAGCCACATAAAGGTGGGCAGCCGTATGAGGCGGGCAGCCGCATAGGGGTGCTTGGGACTTGACGGATCCTGTCAGAAAGATTTTCTTCTTTTTCCAAGGAGCACGCCATCATAATTTCATCTTTTATGTCAGAGCTGTCATTCATTGTGTCAGTGTTATCATTCATTGCGTCAGAGCTGTCGTCAGAGCAATTAATTAGGAGACGTCTTTATGGCCAGCTGTAGAAGCGGACAGCATATGGCCACGTGTCTTTGCCTGAGCCGCATGGAGCTGTTGGGGAGTCTCGAACCGCATAAAGTTCTGAAGGATTTCTGAGCCGCATGAGGCTCCCTCTGTTTGGAGCCGCATGGACTTTTCTTGTCCTTTTCCATGCTTCTACAAGACCCTCTTCAAAGTTTTCAATTTGAAAAATTGAAATACTTTAAATAAGAAACATGGCTATATATAAGCTCTTCTGGCCGCATAGGGTATTCTAACTGCATGGACTTCTTAGCCGCATAGGATGTTCTAGCCGCATGGAACTTCTTAGCCGCATGGCCTTCATAGCCGCATGACCTTCCTAGCCGCATGGGTCAGTTTCTGGCCGCATAGACTGTCTGGCCGTATATGCTCTCTGCCACGTATGTATCTCATCTATTGCCCTTGTTTTGCTTCGGATTTAAAGCCGCCTTTTGTGGCAGGATCCCAAGGGTCGGTTCGGATTTACATCGGATTTGCCTCGATGACTGAAGAGTCGATTTTGCAGCACGCGGATCGAAGCGTCCCCCATTTCTGCCTATAAATAAGAGCATCTTTTGGGTAGAGAGGCTTCTTTACTTTCTACTGCCTTCAACTCTTCTTGCCCTAAGTTGTTGTCTTCGTCTTCCTTCATTGATCGACAATGGCCCCCAAGTCTTCCAAGGCTGCGACTGCGGCGATGGGTAAGGGAGTGGCTTCTTCGTCAGCCACGGCGCCTGAAGTCCACCCCGACGTTCACCCCGCCATTGCTGGTAAGGGTCTGGGAGGATCGTATACTTCGAAACCCTAACAAAGACGGCTCTGTTGTATGCTTTATGCATAAGCCTTTAATGATCTGTTCAAGTTGTATGGGCCGCATGTACGTCCCGTGTCTGAACCGCATGGGGGTATACCCCATGTCCTGAGCCGCATGGGAGTTGTCTAGTAGCCGCGTAAACACTTCAAAAACTGAACCGCATAATGACCCTTCGAACAGAGCCGCATAAGTCCCTCTGAATCGAGCCGCATGAAGCCCTATCAAACAGGACCGCATAAGTTCATCTGAATTAGGCCGCATAAGGTTGTGCTGAATCGAGCCAGCATTAGCTCCTCTGAAATGAGCCGCATAATGCTCCGCTAAGTAGAACCGCATAAGCCCACGTTAAACAGAGCCTCATAAGCTTACTGCTAATCTGTGCCACATAAGCTCATGTTTGAACAGAGCCGCATGAGCTCTTTTAAAACAGAACCGCATAAGCTCGTCTTTAAACAGAGTCGCAAAAGCTCATGTAAGCCAAAGCACTCAGTAGTTTCGTTTTAGCCATCTTTTGATTTGTTTCTTTCTTTCCTTCTTCAGTGAATCTGTCGGTGAATGCTGCTGGAGAACTTCTGTTGGGGTGCGCCCAATCTGCTATGGGCTATAGGTATGATCATATAGTCGAGTATATGACGAAGCAGCTCCCAAAAGAGCCTTTGGAGAGGCTGAATGCTATCAAGAAGCAGTCCTTTCACTTCCTCTGTGCCATGATAAACTCGGGGCAATTGGAGGGGGAATACCTGAAGCCTGCGTTCCTCTTTGGTGATGCTTTGTCTGTGAAGAACACCCGGGCGCTGGATATATCCGAGAGCTGGGACTTTACTCTTGACGGGGTGGAGATCCATATCCCTCCGATAGAGCGTCATTTTCCTTTGTCCTGGTTCAATATGCTATCGCTAGACAGAAAGATGGTAGACTCCTTGACTCCCAGCAAGTCGGGGATGTTTGTGGGAAACATCCATTACAATAGGAATTTGGGGTCAGTGTATCCGGGAAGGAAACCGGTCAGTCGGTACGTGATGAGACTTGATTCGGGTACCTTCATAAACGTAACGGGTCCCAATTTCACGTTTACCCAAGCTGATACCTTCTTGAACCAGCTTGCTCGAAAAGGTCTTATCCCGTCGGCCGGTTGGCATTGGTGAACTGGATAAACCCTATCCCTACGTGGGCCAACTTGACCACGTAGGATTATGCGGAAGTATGAGGCTTTTCTGGGTTAGATCGGCCTCTACCACGCCATTCGGGGCACCTGTCATGGTCTACCCATAAATAAACCGTTGTTCATGGCTCTCCTAGAGATGTACAACCGGAGGACGGGCACCTTCTTCACGCCCGGAGGGGAGCTGGGACTTGCTTTCCACTAGATGTACGTTGTCTCCAAGCTGCCCTGTAGGAAGAAGTCTTTGAAGTGTACACCCCTACGAGCGAAGAGCTCGAGGATTTGGATCGACAGTTCCCGGGCTTTGTTGCCGTGTATCGGGAATTTTTATGTCACCACAGTACTTGTCATCAGATGGCTATCAAGAAAGATAGTAGCTCGGAAGGGAGCACTCTTCACACCACCACCTGGGTCATATACCTTTTCACACTCAGCGCCTCAGGCCGGGTTTCTTTTCGAGATCCTCAGACTCATGAGGAGGTACAACACTTGGTGTCAACTGCCAAGAGATCGAGGTCCACGGGCGACACCTTTGGGAGTAAGATCGACTCATTTAGTTATTTTTATCATGGTACTCAGCGACTGTCAGAGAAGGCGCTCCTTGCAGTATTTCTGATGGTGTGGCTACGGAACTGCGTAGTCTCCGGAGGGGCGGGTTCTATTGAGAGGATCAGTCGCCACTTTATCCTTCCTACCGTAAAGCTGGTTTTTAGAGTCAAATTGGCCCTTCTTCCAGCCATGGTGTGCAGCATACACCACGACCTTCATACCTTTTCATCCAAGGTCATCGCCCGTGACACGACGATGGATTTTGAGCGCGTAGAGCTGCCATAAAATTATCTAATAGGGGTGGCTGTTAATGCACTGCCGGTCTTTGATGAGGCCTGGAGCAGAAGACGGCATTACGACCGATGATGCTTTTATTTTCCGATTCCATCATCAGCCCTGGGAGTGCAGCACCATGCCAGTCTGTCGAGGGCGCTGGCGAGAGTGGACGGATACGACTTTTTTATGTCTATTCCTCGTTTCACCACTGAAGAAGTAAGGAGCGTTCATGTTGATGGTACCGAACCTCCTCTCCTTTTGCCCGAGAAACTGCTCCTTTGGCTACGCAATATCCGTCCAGCGCACCTAGTATATCGTAACCGCAACAACGTCTACCAGGAGCCCTACATGCCCAGCAGGTTTTTTCGCTAGTTCGGGTATAGCCAGCTGTTTTTTGACAGTCCCAGCTCTTGCCTGGGCTTTGAAGGCAGCGTCTTGGATGGTATCAGGGCATGGCATTATTATCACACGGTTCATTCGCGAACCACCTTTTCAGTTCCAAATGGTGAGGTGACATGAGAGATTTTGTATATGGCAGCCCTATACCATGGTACGACGAGCAAGCCTCCCGTTAATTTCGACCCGAGTACCAGTTTCATCATGGGTACTGGCTTGGCGGAGAAGCCCAAGGGGTCTAAGAAGAGGAAGAGGAAGGTGCATACAGTTCCCGTGCCTGACTCGGAGTCTACCACTGCGGACGAAGAGAATGATGAGCATGATGCAGATAACTCTTCCCTTCCGGTGGAAAATGTTGGGGCGGATCAGCCGCCTGTTATGTCAGATGAGATGGTGGTGGATCAGCTACCTGTCGTGCCAAATAAGATGGTGGTGGATCAGCTGCCTGTTACACCTGGTCCTGTACGGAAATGTAGCAGGCAAATCTCTCCTGTTGGCGGTATTCCTTACTCCCAAAAACTGGGCTTCGACCTGACGTCGCAAGCTAACTATAAAGGAGAGAAGCAAGGACGTCGATCCCGCTTCGGAGGTAAATCGAGTTACTACCATCTTTATTCAGTTTTTTCTTTCTCCTGAACTTTGACCTTAATTATTTTCCTTTCCTCTCCTATGCGTCAGAAGAAGAGGAATGTCGAGAATCGGCCACTATTTCTGAAGTCGGTCCGGTCCTGAACACTTTGATCAATGACATGTGTGCCGGAATTATTTCTGCCGGGGACTCTCTCGATTGCTGGTTGAGGGATCTCACATTGCTGAGGTCTCGACTCGAGACGACGGTGGCTCCGATGAACCTGTCCCCAAAATTGCTGAATTCTATCAAGGTGATGCTGATCCAGTCGTACCTCCTTCCGGGGCGACTGGGACAGAAGAGCCAGCTAATTCGGCTTGGGGGTTACTGGTGAGGGGACTATGGCGGTTGTGAGCGAGCCTCAGCCTCCACAACCCTCCCCTGGTAAGATAAACAAAATTTTGACTAGTGAGGAGGCCCATTCGCTCTATCATCACATCTTTCGGGTTATGCAGATTGATGGTTGCTCTGGACATACAGGTCCTGTCTCTTTACTACCAGTGACGGATATTGTCGAGGAAGGCTCTACCAGCGGGAATCTGGGGGGAGGGAGTGTGCCCCCTCCTTATATCGAGGGGCCTACCGCTGGCTCGAGTTCGGGAGATCGGGCGACAACGCAACATGGGCAGCGGGCAATGGTCCATGCTTCCTCCTCTGCTCATGTGGCTTCGGAGGTCGACCTCTCCGCCTTACCGAGTATCCAGGTTCTCCGAGCTATGGAAGAGGAGTTAGCTGCTATTCATGCGTCTTTTCGTTCAGAATTTGTTTCCCTGGTTGCAGGAGCGGCAGGCTCTGGCGTATCTCCTTCGACATTGCCAGCTACACTTCCTCTGACGCCGTCCTCTATGGAAGTTCTGGATGAGGCGTCACAGGATGTAGTTGACAATTTATACCGCCACTTGAAGAGAGGGGTCGAAACTGCTGTAGAGTGGGGGACCCCTTCGCTTTTGCCCGACAATGTGCCCGAGGCCAAATTGATATTCTTAAAGCCTTTCCTAGGTGGGGCAGGGATAGCTGCGCTTCTGGAACCCAGATTGTTAGAGGCTGACCAGCTTGTGGCCCAATTTCAGGCGCTGAGGCAAGCTGATCTGTCTGCCGCAATAGATCAGGAGTGGGGCTTCCTTACCACTGTCCTGGAGAAGGTAAGGGCCACACGAGATAAGTCTAAGACGGCTATAATGAAGGACCTCGGTTACCTATCTCTTCAATATGATCGACTGAGCCACAGGAGCGAGGATTGCACAGCTCGGGAAGCAGCCGCCTCTCGCAGAAAAATTGATACACGAAAGCAGATCCTTGAACTCCTAGAGGAATCTGGCCTTCTTGGAGTCTGAGCTTGAAGCTTCCCGCGCGGACAAAGAGCTGATCGTTCAGGAGGCCGACAAGGTCTCCTGAGCTTCAACTAGCCTGGAGCAGTGCTTTGGAGAAGCTCGGGGATGGTTGGCGGGCTCATGCGCACCTAGAAGACGCGGAGCGGTTGGCTCAGGAGGCCAAGCGTAGGGCCAAGTAGGGGTTCGAGCGGTCGACTGTCTTACTGAGAGACCGTCTCATGGAGTTATGTATCGCCGAACCATAGTCGGCTTTTTTTTCTTCTTTTATTTTCGTTCTTTTCCTTTCTTGAGAGGGACGTGGTCCCCAGAACATGTAGTACTTTTCTCTTTCAAATAAAAGAGTATGCTTTATTCTACCTTTTATTTGTACTGCTTATTGTGTTTGTGGTATTTGCCCCACTGGGAACTATTTGTGGACTTGTTACCCTGGGTATACCTTGGTTTTATGTACAGATAACAAGTTGATAGGGATACATAGAACAATTCCACAGTAAGGTGGCTATGGACGTTCCTGGTATCGGAAGAAAGAATACCATGGAGCAGCTGGGCCCCCGGGGCATGATGAAAAGTGAGGGACATGTACTAGGAAACTTAGTACGACATTTATGGTCAACAGTGGACATTTGTGGTCAACGAAGGATATTTGTGGGCTATTATCCTTGGCGTACCCTGGGTTTTTTTGGTACGGATAATAAGTCGAGAGAAAATGAACATACTTACTCAGAGGTAATGAGGACGTGGTAAATATGAGGGATTTCTTCGATGGAGCCTTCCCACTCAGAGGTTGTAACGCCCCAGTCCCAAAATACTTAGGACCAAGTACGTGAACATGCCAGCTGCACATATACGAAGAACACTCCAATATATGGAATCCTCATATACGCACATAAGCTATAAATAAATAATCACAGGCCAGAATAACATATCTAATCTCATTACTACTCAACACAGAAGATAATGAAGTCCAAATAAATAAATAAGAGTATCAAAAGATAGCCGGGTGAACATACTCACTCCAAACAGCTATGAAAAACTAGTCTCACAGGATCGGAGTCCGACCTCCGCAAAATAGAAGAAAAGAGGTGTAAAAGAAATGTCTACAACTGTCTCAAATATAGAATAAACTAGAAATCAGTAGTGACTGCCTCGTCATCAATGTAAGATAACTCCAATGCCGCTCCGTACTCCTGTGGAATATCGTCTAATCCTGGAGAGATAACCAGGTCCTCAGGGGACATAGCAAGATACAAGAAATCACCATGCCATAATAACTGTGATAATAGAATAAGATAAAAAGATATGCATGCAATCGGGTTCCTGACCATTCTACTGTGAATATGCAGTTTGAGACTACAATCCTTTGACGCATGAACTCTGGATGAACATAGGATCGGCATAGTCCCCATAAAGGGTACCAGGGGCCTACGTCCATAATGCTCGGGAAGCATCAGAGGGCACCATGTGAAAGGCTACGTCCATAACGCTCTAGGAAACGTCAGAGGGCACCTGGAGCCTGCGTCTCCGGAGGAGCGCATAGGTAATCATGGAAGTGTAAAGATTTCAGTTTGAGGAGAGAAACTCAACGGTATGTCCAGTTTTGGAACAGGGGCAAAATCGTAATTTTGGGTCAAAACGATGTCCGCTGTTGGACTCGCTTTGCTCCGAAATGCGTGCCAAATTCTACGATCTCTAAAGTCGTCAAACTACATGTCTACGATTTCAGGTTGAGGAGAGAAACTCAACGGTATGTCCAGTTTTGGATTCCGAGGAGCCGTGTACAAAATTGCCCGTTTGAGTGGGTCGCGGGCCCGCCAAAATTGGGTTCCGATTCGACCTTCTCAGAATCGAACCAAACTTGGCATGCAGGACCAAAATTTTGATCCGGACCTGTTGGCACAAGTTTCGTCTCAATCCGACGACTGTACACGAAGTTATGGGCAAGTTTGCAAAACGTCAATACGGGGTATCTCGACGGATACGCGTTGGTTTCGTCGCACACACACGACGAAACTGAGTTCCGTCAGTTCCCACACGTCCGTAACGTCCATACGCGTCTTTCAATGCATATAGCGTGCGACCACGTCGCCCGGTTTGTCGGGGCGTACGTCGTATCGGACAAAATTCCAGAATTTTTGTGATTTAGAAACCAGTTTTTCCGACAACTTCACATACAGTTTTCTTCCTACATATTAAACGAAACTTCGATCCAAAAGTTGTGTTCTACTCTTGGTTATATTGGCTTCACTTGTGTTCAATTAGTTTCTGAAAAATCTCGACGCACAGATCGAAATCTGGCTTCTAAGTTGTGGTTTGGGGCTGGATTAGAACTCTATTTTCAACAGTTTTTGGGGGCAACTTTGACTCGAATTTTCGAGCAATCCCCTGGGGTTCCCAGGATTCTATCAGAAGGAAAGTGGAGGGGGTCATATGGGCTACACACAGAAATTGATAGTTCAAGAAATCATCGTAAAATAGGGAAGATATACAACTCGAAAATCGTTACTTCGAAGTACGAAATCGGGATGTCCCTCGCTCGACCGTCGGGTTGGGGTGCTCCGTGGCAGCGCGGAGATTGTTCGGCGGTGATGACTGTCCTGGAGCCGTGCGCAAGAGAACGAGAAAGGTCCAGGCGAAGTGGGCGGCTGAATTGGTGTGAAGTTTAGGGTTTGGGTTTTGGTTTCGTCGAGTAGGTTTAAATACTCTCCGCCGATACTTCTAATAGTATTAGGACTTAGCTGATGGGGGGCTCGGGTTTAAGGTTTTCAGCTGCTATTAGGAGTTACATTGGGGGGTCAGGTGCTAAAGTCATCGCAGCTAAAGCTGCTGCTGGGTTCGGTTATGTGGGGCGTCGGGCCCCACCGCAGCTATTGCTGCTGCCTTTTGTGGTGGTTCGGCCCTCCACTGTTTTTTTTTACAATATATATATATATATATATATATATATATATATATGTATATACATTCATATATATATATATATATATATACACATATATGTGTATATAATCCCAAGGAAAAATCTAAAATTCTTAACAAGTAACAAAATATTTTGTAACAAGGTAAGCTATATTTAGGAGTATCTAAATTATCACGCACACTACATACATACATTATACACATCTACAATTACGTACATATACCAATTAAACTAAAAATATAGAAAAAATATTTTAAAAGTATTAAAATAATTAGAAATTATTGGGGTTTTACATCCTACCCAACTTAAAGAAAATTTTGTCCTCGAAATTAAACTAAGGTCGGGGGATCAAAATGCAATGCAAGGAATTATAATAACACTTAAAATGCAAGACATACCATCGTTTTTAAACAACTGCGGGTAGCAATTTCGGATGTCGTCCTCGCGCTCCCAAGTAGACTCCCCTGGCGAGTGATGCTTCCATGCCACGCGAACTAATGGAATAGATTGGTTTCGCAACACCTTCACTCGGCGATCGAGGATACCTACTGGTTGCTCTTCATATGACAAACTCGGTCCCACTGTGATCTCGGAGTGATCAAGCACATGATTGCTGTCCGCTACGTACCTCCTGAGCTGAGATACATAAATACGTCATGTACTCCCTCTAGCGACGGTGGCAATGCCAATCTGTAGGCAATCTCTCCAACACGTTCCAAGACATCGAAAGGCCCGATGTACCTTGGACTCAACTTGCCACGTCCTCCGAATCGAATCATGCCTCTAGTGGGGGATATCTTCAAGAACACATGGTCACCCTCTTTGAACTCCAAGGGTCGACGACGATTATCTGCCCACTGCTTCTGACGATCCTGCGCTGCTCGCAGGTGGTCCTGAATTTTCTTTACTATCTCCACTGTGCTCAAGACCAACTCGGGACCCAATAACTGTCGCTCTCCTATGTCGCTCCAACAAACTGGAGACCGACACCTCCTACCATATAATGCTTCAAACGGAGCCATTTGAATGCTCGCTTGATAGCTATTGTTGTAGGAAAACTCAACAACTTGAAGATGGTCCTCCCACGAACCGCCAAAATCAAGCATACACGCTCTCAACATATCTTCTAGCGTCTGAATGGTACGCTCCGACTGGCCATCTTTCTGCGGATGATACGATATGCTAAACTTCAGTCGAGTGCCCAAACTCTTTTGCATGCTCCTCCAAAAGTGCGAGGTGAATCTCGAGTCACGGTCCGACACAATACTAACAGGCACACCATGCAATCTCATAATCTGTTCCATATACATCTTTGCCAATACCTCTGTCGACTGGCCCACTCTAAAAGGCAAGAAATGTGCTGACTTCGTAAGTCTATCAACAATCACCCATACTGCGTCACGTCCTCTAGGACTCCGAGAAAAACCCGTGACAAAATCCATAGTAATGTGCTCCCACTTCCACTCGGGAATGGGTAGCGGCTGCAATAATTCGACCGTCCTCTGGTGCTCCGCCTTCACTTGTTGACATACGAAGCACTTGGCAACGAAACGAGCTATCTCTCGCTTCATTCCATGCCACCAATAATACTATCGTAAGTCGCGATACATCTTGGTCCCTCCGGGATAAATAGAGTAAGTCGAACTGTGAGCCTCTGCCATCAGCTCCTGTCGTAGGTCTCCATTGGGTACATAAATGTGATCCCCACATCACAGTATCCCATTTGAGTGGATCCTCAAACCTGTCTGCTCTCCTGCTTCAATCCTCTCCTTGAGCCTTCGAAATCTAGCGTCATTGGGCAATGCTGCCTTGATGCGCTCTACTAATGATGATTGCACTTGAAGGTTGGCTAATACGCCGTCTGCTCTCGGTAATACTACCTTAATACCAAGCTGCTCCAAGTCTTTAATCAATTCCTTCTGTGTAGTCAAAAAGTGAGCCATGGACTTACGACTTAATGCGTCTGCCACGACATTAGCCTTGCCCGGATGATAATGTAGCTCAATCTCATAATCCTTCATCAACTCCAACCAACGTCGTTGTCGCATATTAAACTCCTTTTGTATGAACACGTACTTGAGGCTCTTATGATCAGTGTAGATATCAACCTTCTCGCCGTACAAGTAGTGTCTCCATAGCTTCAAAGCAAAGATAACCGCTGCGAGCTCTAGATCGTGGGTCGGATAATTCTTCTCGTGCACTCTCAACTGTCGAGATGCATATGCTACTACGCGACCGTGCTGCATCAATACACATCCTAATCCCTTCCCGGATGCGTCGCTGTAGATCACAAATCCTCCTGGTCCCGATGGTAGTGTCAAAATCGGTGCTGTTGTCAACCGCTTCTTCAACTCGTCAAAAGCGGCTTGACACTCTTCTGTCCATACAAACTCCTGATCCTTGCAAGTCAATCGAGTCATAGGCCCCGCTATTCGAGAGAAATCTTCTACGAACCGTCGGTAGTAACTCGCAAGTCCGAGGAAACTTCTCACTTCAGAAGCTGTTGTGGGAGCGGGCCATAATTTGACTGCTGTGATCTTCTCTGGGTCCACTAATATACCATCACCCGTAACAATATGGCCAAGGAATGATACCTCCTTGAGAAAGAAATCATACTTGCTAAGCTTCGCAAAAAGTCTCTCGTTCCTCAGTGTTCCCAAAACTATCCGTAGATGCTGCTCATGCTCCTCTTGACTCTTGGAGTAAATCAAGATATCGTCTATAAAGACTACTACAAATTTGTCCAAGTATTGGTGAAAGATCTTGTTCATTAAATTCATGAAAACTGTGGGTGCATTGGTCAAACCGAAAGGCATGACCAAGAACTCGTAGTGTCCATACCTCGAACGAAAGGCCGTCTTTGCAATGTCTTCCTTCTGAACCTTCAATTGGTGATAGCCTGATCGTAAGTCAATCTTGGAGAATACTTTTGCTCCACTCAATTGATCGAATAGATCATCTATACGCGGCAAATGATACTTGTTCTTCACCGTCACTGCATTCAACGCTCTGTAGTCAATGCACATGCGCACTGTCCCGTCTTTCTTAGGCACAAAAAGAACGGGCGCTCCCCATGGTGACGCACTGGCACGAATAAATCCCTTCTCTAATAAGTCATCAATCTGTGTCTTCATCTCTACCAACTCCTTGGGTGCCAGACGATATACTCGAGATGAAATAGGCTCGGCTCCAGGAATAAGCTCAATAGAAAACTCAATATCTCGGTCAGGTGGTAGTCCTGGTAACTCCTCGAGAAATGCATCCTCGAACTCGATGATAATAGGGTGCTGTGGGGTGTCATGCATCATCATATGTGTTCCCGATGTGGGTGCATCACAACTCTCTCCGTCTTCTTTGGTGAACTCAAACTCTGCCGCATTCGGTGGTCTAAAGATAATACTGCTCCTATGGCAGTCGATGAGAGCGAAATGCTGGCTCAACCAGTCCATTCCAAGAACCACGTCAAATGTTGGCATAGGGAATATGAGAAGTCGTGCCACCATCTCTCTACCATTTATCACTATAGGACAACATCTACAAACACTACTAATAGGTACAACTCCTCCTCCAGTGAGTATTTTAACATTCTTAGCTAAGGGTGTGATGGAAATGTTGTGTCTAGTGGCAAAACTAGTGGCTATAAATGAATGTGTGGCTCCAGTATCAAATAATGTAATAGCAGGAAAAGTTGCAACTAGAACCATACCTGCTATAACCTCTGCCTCTGTCTCAATATCCTCAACAGCAAGTGAGAATGCCTGCCCATAATTTTGTCCCGGGCCCTGAGCTCCGGCCTTGTTGTACTGTGTGCCTTGGGGAGGCAATGGTGGACGAGGTGCTCCTACTATAGTCCGTGGAACTGGGAGAGCTGGGGCTGTGGGCCTCGAATTTTACCGAGCTTGTACTATTGCATGTTGCTCAGGACAATCCTTGAGCATGTGCTGATTAGATCCACATCTCAAGCATAATCTAAGGCGAGTCCTGCAGTCGATCTGGATATGTCCTTGTTTTCTGCAGTAATGGCAAACGAGCTTCTGATAAGGTGAGGGCCTCTGCTGGAACTGTCATGTGGTCCTCCTAATAGGTCCAGTCTGAGTAGTCCGGGCTGGTGTAGCTGCTGGTGTATGGCGCCTCGATGTCTGCTGCTGTTCCTTGCGAAGAATCTCCTGAGCACGAGCTTCTTCCAAGACAGCTGAATGGGAGACTCGAGACTGAGTAGTCGTATAAGACTTGAGCTCTGGTGCAAGCCCCTGGTGAAATCTCCTTGCCTTCGCTAACTCTGTCGAAATCAATCCCACCCCAAATCGACTCAGGCGATTGAACTCCGAGTCATACTCGTCAACTGTCATATTCCCTTGCTTCAGATGAAGGAACTGGTCATAGAGACCATCTCGAACATGAATAGGGAAGAATCTCTCATAGAATGCATCATAGAACTGCTTCCAAGTGATCCATGTGCCTAATCGTCTCTCTTCCGCCTTCCACCAGTGGTGAGCATTGTCTTCTAATAATAGGTCCACTGCTGTCATCCAATCTCGAGCTGGCAACTGGGATGCCTTCAGTAGCTTCTCGGTACTAATAAGCCACTATGACACCTCTAATGGCTTTTCCGTTCCCTTAAAGGCTTTGGGGTTCATATCTGTGAAATTCTTGATAGAGCCTTCATAGGGATGCAAAGCCGGTACTGGTACTGGTACTGGAGGTGGTGGTGGAGGTCTAGCCATAGCTGCCATCATTGTCTGTCTCATCAGCTCAATCTGTTGCCACTGAGCCTGCATCATGGTATACATAAACTGAGTAGTAGGGCTCCCATCAGTCGGTGGTGGAGGCATGTGAGGTCCCGACTGTGGGGGAAACTGCTGGAGGAATGGTGGTGGAGGAGACAGTAGTATATTCCCTCCCGATGGCATGGTAGTGGTCTGTCTAGCCTGACTGCCTGAGGGTGCTGCGACCTCTGGGTACTCCGTCGTCGGTGTCGTAGTAGGCTGCAACAGTCCTGGCTGGTATGGTGTCGCTGGAGTCATGGGAGGATTCTGTCCCTCCGGAGTAGTCTCCTCGCAAGATGTGAGGGCCAAGGCAGAAGTGCACCCGCTACGTAGATTCATACTGTTGGCATGAGGAAGATAAGTTGATATTAGGAAAGATTAGATATGAAGTAAATCGAATAATCAAGGAAGTTTCGAAAAGATTGGAAGTCAAGGGATAGTAGTAGTTCTGGATGAGATATTCCTATTCCTATATGCAGGCTTGTTGGGCACAGTCATGTAACCTAACAATATTAAATCAGACATGCATGGACCACCACAAAAACATGTAACGCTCCAGTCCCAAAATACTTAGGACCAAGTACGTGAACATACCAGCTGCACATATACGAAGAATACTCCAATATATAGAATCCTCATATACGTACATAAGCTGTAAATAAATAATCACAGGCCAGAATAACATATCTAATCTCATCACAGCTCAACACAGAAGATAATGAAGTCCAAATAAATAAATAAGAGTATCAAAAGATAGCCGGGTGAACATACTCACTCCAAACAGCTATGAAAAATAGTCTCACAGGATCGAAGTTCGACCTCCGCAAAATAGAAGAAAAGAGGTGTAAAAGAAATGTCTATAACTGTCTCAGATATAGAATAAACTAGAAATCAGTAGTGACTGCCTCGTCATCAATGTAAGATAACTCCAATGCCGCTCCGTACTCCTGTGGAATATCGTCTAAACCTGGAGAGATAACCAGGTCCTCAGGAGACATAGCAAGATACAAGAAAACACCATGCCATAATAACTGTGATAATAGAAGAAGATAAAAAGATATGCATACAATCGGGTTCCTGACCATTCTACTGTGAATATGCAGTTTGAGATACAATCCTTTGACGCATGAACCCTGGCTGAACATAGGATCGGCATAGTCCCCATAAAGGGTACCAGGGGCCTACGTCCATAACGCTCGAAAAGCATCAGAGGGCACCATGTGAAAGGCTACGTCCATAACGCTCTGGGAAACGTCAGAGGGAACCAGGAGCCTGCGTCTCCGGAGGAGCGCACAGGTAATCATGGAAGTGTAAAGAAGCCCATACGTCAGGTATTGTTCTCCCCACCCAATGCCTAGTATCATTATCTCTATGACTGATATGATCTTCTAGTAACCGCCAAGTCTTCTAACATGCAATACTATTGGCAGTTACTCCTATCCGTCGCACGCTCCATACGTATCGGTGGCCAGCCAACTACGCGAAAACGTGTCTTACATGTGACTCACATCACGTGATACAACAAGTGTCAAGGCCGTATGAGATATACCAATTCCTCAACATCAATGGGTGGTCAATAATCTAAGTCAATGCAAGAGAATACATAAAGCAAGAAAAACGACCGATAGAATCGTTTGCACCCAAGTGTGACTTGGACGCACAGTTTAAATATCACAAATTAAAATACTGAAAATAACAACTGAAAATAAGAATACAGTAATCACAGAGTAAGGTGGCAAGGTATCTTGCTTGGTGGTACAAAATGGCAAGTCCAAGAGTAGCAAGTGTCAGCACCAAAACTCAAAAATCACAGATGACTCCAAACGTTGAAACAAACATCAAAAATGATCTCGGTGAAGAAGATATACCTAGGAAATGCTAGTCCAAAAGTCAAATTCTGGAACAGGAGCAAAATCGTAATTTCGGGTCAAAACGATGTCCGATGTTGGACTCGCTTTGTACCGAAACGCGTGCCAAAGTCTACGGTCTCTAAATTCATCAAACTACATGTCTACGGTTTCAGTTTGAGGAGAGAAACTCAACGGTATGTCCAGTTTTGGATTTCGAGAAGCCGTGTACAAAATCGCTCGTTTGAGTGGGTCGCGGGCCCGCCAAAATTGGGTTCTGATTCGACCTTCTCAGAATCGAACCAAACTTGGCATGCAGGACCAAAATTTTGATCCAGACCTGTTGGCGCAAGTTTCGTCTCAATCAGACGACTGTACACGAAGTTATGGGCAAGTTTGCAAAACGTCAATACGGGGTATCTCGACGGATACGCGTTGGTTTCATCGCGCACACACGACGAAACTGAGTTCCGTCAGTTCCCACACGTCCGCAACGTCCATACGCGTCTTTCGATGCGTATAGCGTACGACCACATCGCCCGGTTTGTCGGGGCGTACGTCGTATCGGACAAAATTCTAGAATTTTTGTGATTTAGAAACCAGTTTTTCCGACAACTTCACATACAGTTTTCTTCCTACATATTAAACGAAACTTCTATCCAAAGTTGTTTTGTACTCTTGGTTATATTGGCTTCATATGTGCTCAATTAGTTTCTGAAAAATCTCGACGCACAGATCGAAATCTGGCTTCTACGTTGTGGTTTGGGGCTGGATTAGAACTCTGTTTTCAACAGTTTTTGGAGCCAACTTTGACTCAAATTTTCGAGCAATACCCTGGGATTCCCAGGATTCTATCAGAAGGGAAGTGGAGGGGGTCATATGGGCTACACACAGAAATTGATAGTTCAAGAAATCATCGCAAAACAAGGAAGATATACAACTCGAAAATCGTTACCTCGAAGTACGAAATCGGGATGTCCCTCGCTCGACCGTCGGGTTGGGGTGCTCCGCGGCAGCGCGGAGATTGTTCGGCGGTGACGACTATCCTGGAGACGTGCGCAAGAGAACGAGAAAGGTCCAGGCGAAGTGGACGGCTGAATTGGTGTGAAGTTTAGGGTTTGGGTTTTGGTTTCGTCGAGTAGGTTTAAATACTCTCCGCCGATACTTCAAATAGTAATAGGACTTAACTGATGGGGGGATCGAGTTTAAGTTTTTCAGCTGCTATTAGAAGTTGCATTGGGGGGTCGGGTGCTAAAGTCATCGCAGCTAAAGCTGCTGCTGGGTTCGGTTATGTGGGGGGTCGGGCCCCACCGCAGCTATTGCTGCTGCCTTTTGTGGCGGTTCGGCCCTCCATTGTTTTCTATTTTTTTTACAATCAATATATATATATATTGATATATATATATATATATATGTATATATATATATATATATATATATATATATACACATATATATTATATAATCCTAAGGAAAAATCTAAAATTCTTAACAAGTAACAAAATATTTTGTAATAAGGTAAGCTATATTTAGGAGTATCTAAATTATCACGCACACAACATACATACATTATACACATCTACAATTAAGTATATATACCAATTAAACTAAAAATATAGAAAAAATATTTTAAAAGTATTAAAATAATTAGACATTATTGGGGTTTTACAGAGGTAATGAGGACATAGCAGGAGTAGGCCCCATGAAGGGAATATAGAACAACTCAGAGGTAATGAGGACATGGAAGTTCTATGTGAGGGGCGGTTTGTTTTAGATGGAAGGGAAACAATTCAAAGGTAACATCGACGTGGTTGTTTCGGAAGATCTGTGGATCTGTTACCCTTTTTGTGCACTAAAGTACGAGTATTGGATCATAAGAAGGGAGCTCTTTTTGGGAAGAAAGTTCAGAGGTATAATCATACATGACTTACTACCTAAAAGACGCGATACAAATTCATCTGTAGTGACCAGAGTATAAGTTTAGCAGTACCTGCAGGTACATAACTCGACAATCTGGGAGATTTGGGATCAAAATATAAGTTCAGCGGTACCTGCGGGCACGTGACTCGACAATCTGGAGAACTGGAGTCGGAATATGAGTTCAGCGGTACCAAGGGGTACATAACCCATCAATCTGGAAGATTTGTAATCGGGATGTGAATTCAGCGGTACCAGCGGGTACAAAACTCATTACTTTGGCAGATTTGTATGCGGGATATGAATTCAACGGTACCAGCAGGTACATAACTTATTACTTTAGAAGATTTATAGGCGGGATGTGAGTTCAGCGGCACGAGCGGGTACGTAACTCATCATTTTGGCAGATTTGAAGGCAGGATGTGAGTTCAGCGGTACCAGCGGGTACGTAACTCATCAACTTGGCAATTTGTAGTTGGGATGTGAGTTTAGCGGTACAAGCTGGTACGTAACTCATCACCTTGGCAATTTGTAGGCGGGATGTGAGTTCAGCGGTACCAGCGGGTATGTAACTCATCACCCTGGAGGATGTCGTTTCAGACGTAATACTTCTTTAGGAACTTGCCGTTGATGGGAAACATGAGCAAGTCTCAATTTTGTTTTGCAGGGCGGTAAGCTCCATTGGAGAATACAGCATCAATGATGAACGGGCCTTCCCACTTTGGCTGGAACATGCCGGCGGTCCTGTGAGTCATAACCATCGGCCTCCGAACTGCGAGAACGAGGTCGCCCACATGGAATGTTCTGATTTTAACCTTCTTGTTGAAGGCTCCTGAGATGCGTGCCTGGTACAGCTCGATTTGTTGTTAGGCTAACAGACGCTTCTCATCTAGGGCCTCCAACTCTTGTAGTCGGCAATGGTGATTATCATCTGTCGTCAATCGGTAGGTGAGGGCGACACGGAGTGAGGGGATTTGAGTCTCCAACGGGAGAATTGCCTCACTTCCGTATGCCAGAGAGAATGGTGTATTCTCGGTGGCAGTCCGTACTATAGTACGGTACGCCCATAAGCATTCGCCGAGCTTTTCATTCCAGTCACATTTGTTTGATGACACGAACTTCTTGAGAAGCTTGATGATTGTTTTATTGAATGCTTCAGCCAGACCATTAGCCGCCAGGTTGTATGGTATTGAAGCAATATTCTAGATTCGGTGTTTGTCGTAAAACCGATAGAAGGTGTGGCTTGCGAACTGCGAACCATTATCGTAGATGATCCTTCGGGGCAGTCCAAAGTGATAGATGACGTGATGCTTGAGGAAGCTGATCACATTTGAAGTCTTTACTTCTGCCAGCGGAACAACCTCCGTCCATTTAGAAAAGTAATCTGTGATTGCGAGTATGAAACGATATCCTCTGGACGAAGGTGGGGTGATCGGACCAATGATGTCCATTCCCCATGCTTCGAAGGGCCAGGATGCCACCGTCGGATGTAGAAACTCGGATGGCTGGTGGATGAAATCTGTATGGAGTTGACAGGCTTTGTATTTTCTTGCATAGTCTATTGCGTCTGCAACCATCGTGGGCCAGTAATAGCCCATTCGTCGAAGGCGATCCTGTAGTTTCGGGCCAGACTGATAGGCCCTACAGATGCCATCATGAGCTTCACGCACGGCTTCTTTGGCTTCTGTATTTAACAGGCATCAAAGTAGTAATCCATCGTAAGATCGTCGATACAGCATTTTCGTCTATGTATCGTTGAAGAATCTGAGGGAATGTTTTCTGATAGAAGTGGCTTCCTTCGGATTCTCTGACAGGATGTCATAGACTACGAAGTCAATAAATTGTTATCTCCAGTCTGGTGCTTCATCGACGGTCAGCGTGGAGTAACTCTCAACATATTGAACATTATTCCTGGGACAGACCAACTCACGGCCTATGATGTCAACCAGATGATGAGCATGATTCGGAACTGCTAAGGAAGCTGCAAGGCCTGCTAGGGCATCGGCTTCAATGTTCTGGAGCCTGGAAACGTGCTCTATGAAGAACCCCTCCAGGGACGAGATGATGTCAACTGCTATTTTGTGATATGGGATCATATCTTCATGACGAACTTCGTATGAACCCCGGATCTGATTGACGATTAGCTGCGAATCACCGTTTGCTTCAAGGTACTTTACCTCCAGCTCTTTTGCAAGTAGGAGGCCAATGACCAAAGCATTGTACTCGACCACATTGTTTGAATAGGGCTCCATGAGGGAATAAGCTCGATTGATCACCAACCGGTGGGAGAAATCAGCACTACTCCGACTCCAGCGACGATGTTGCCCTTGGGCCTGGTTCTAGAAGTGCCGTCGAAGAACATTCGCCATATGGTATCACGAGAGGCCACATTTGAATTAGCGACCTCGTCTGGAATCTCTTCGTCTATTTTGGTTGACTCTGAACCTGGATAGGCTGCTAAAAAGTCTGCCAGAGCTTGACCTTTAACAGCCTTTTACGGGACGAAGATCATGTGGTAGGGGGACAGTAATATTGCCCAGGTAGCAAGGCGAGAGCTGAGTACACCTAGTTTAGTCATGAGGACCCTGAGGGGGTTGACTCTTGATATAACATAGATGGTTTGTCCCATGATGTAGTGTCACATCTTCTGAATGACGAAAACTAGAGCAAGGTACTCTTTCTCTACGGCAGTGCATCGATGCTCCGGCCCCATCATCATTCGACTGAGGTAATATATAGCGTGTTCATGACCTGCCTTATTGTTTTGTGTTAGAAGAGCCCTGAGAGAAAGTTCCATTGCTCGTACATAGAGCAGGAATGGTCTTCCAGCAACCGGGGCCACCAGGACTGGGGGGTTCGTAAGATATTCTTTGATGCTGTCGAAGGCTCGCTGGCATTCTTCATCCCATATAAATGAAATGCCTTTCTTCATGAGGTGGATGAAATGATGACATCGTCCGGAGAGGTTGGAGATAAACCTCCTAATGTATGCTAGCCTCCCTTGAAGGCCTCGAAGTTCACGAAGATTTCTCGGAGGACCCATCTCCATGATTGCCTTCGTCTTCTCAGGGTCTATGTGGATACCCTGGGAGGTAATGATGAAACCAAAGAACTTCCCGCTGGATACGCCCAAGAAGGATTTTGTGGGATTCATTTTCAAATTGTGCGCTCGCATCAGGTCGAACACTGTCCTCAGATCATGCAGATGATCTTCCTTAGAGTGGCTTTTGACGGCGATGTCGTCGACGTAGCATTCCACTGTCTTTCGCAAGTGGTCTATAAAGATGATGCTCATGGCTCTTTGATAGGTGGCGCCAGCGTTCTTTAAACTGAAAGGCATGACTGTGTAGCAGTATATACCAATTGGTGTTCAGAATGATGTATGCTTTTCGTCATCAGGAAACATCTTGATTTGGCTGTACCCCGAGAAACCATCCATGAATGACGTAGGCTCAAAGTCGCAGGTTTTGTCGACCATGATGTCTGTGATAGGGAGAGGGAACTCATCTTTAGGACACGCCTCATTTAGATTGTGAAAGTCGATGCAGATTCGAATCTTTCTACTTTTCTTGAGGACTGGTACTATGTTGGCGACCCAGTCAGGATGCTGTTCCTTACGGATGAAGCCGCTGGCTATCAGTTTGTTGACCTCAGCTTCAATGACATTCATGACGTCAGGACGGAACTATCGCTGCGGTTGCTTGACTAATTTTGCGTCCGGACGGATGTTGAGCTTATAAAGTGCAATCGCGGGGTTCAGTCCTGGCATATCTTCGTAGCTCCAGGCGAACACGTCGATGTATTCTTTGACGAGTTGTAGTAGTAATTCTCGCTCTTCGTCTGTCAGATTCTTGCTGACGAAGATGGGCTTTGGAGAGGACTCATTACCGAGATCGACTTGTACCACCTCATCTTCGATGGGAGGCTCTCTTTGTTCGAACCGCTTCTTCCACTGTGCATCTAGTTGTTGTGCCCATGGCTCTAACTCAAGAAGTTCAGGAATGTATCCATCTTCTTCGTAGGCGTCGGTAAATACCATATTGACGGACTAGACTTGTCTGAGCATGTCCCCGATGCTGACATCTGAATCGAAAGTGGGTGATTCGGTTGAGTGTGAGTACCAGTCGTATTCTTCGTCTGAGCTTTCAGGTGTCGTTGCAGGTGTGACATAACCTAGCCCACATCTGGTTTTGTTGTAGTAGTCTCGTCGTTTCCCAGCCCGGACCGGTGATTGTAAGGGCAATCGCCGTCCAGTACCGTAGTTCAAGCCTGGTGTAGTTTCCAGATCATACCCTTATTTTTGTATAAGGTACTTGGATTGGAAACTATACAGATAAAGGGCCAATCTCCCGGTGTCGGGTTCGAGATCAACTACTTCTACCCTAAAGGGTTGTGGGTCATTCTTTCGGCCGAAGATAATTGGATGATCCTCTACCTCGATTATGCGATAAGCGTCTTGGAGTTAGTTGGTTTGCGGTGTAGACATTTGTTACCTGTGTGTGCAGATGAGTGCCTATGCCGCGTTCCATAGCATACATTATACAAAGCTTATTAAGCTCGAGATAATTCAAAGATAGCCCTTTATTGATGATGTAAGGTATCTTTTCCAGTAGGATTACATCATCTGTGGATGGCACATCAGTATAAGCAGCCACATACTTGGCCAAGTCTGACTCTTCTTCAGCTAGCCCCTGTGTAAATGCAGACTGAGAGGATGACTTGAGCAGCTTGATTATCAGGGGCTCCATGGGTAGAGTAGAACGTGGAGTCGTTGGCGTACTAGCTACCCCCAGTCTGATGCTCAGTGCTGGACAGGGAGTTTTTAGCTGGCTAGCAGTCCCTGGCTTAGTGCTCGGTTGCCGATTCGTTCTGGGAAGACGAATTGTCATCGGCTTGACAGAGGGATTGAGTTCCTTTGCTTGTTGCTGGCAAGCTTTAGACAGCCTGATTGTCAGTAGCTCTATCGTGGGTCTTGGCGCTTGGCTATGACCTTTGTTAGTCAGATTATCATCTGTTCCTCCTGTGCAGAGAGGCTAATTGCGTCCTTACGCAGAGTGGCTGTAAGGGGCACAGTTATGCCAGGTTTATGGGCTTAGAGGTGGATCGTTAGAGGTTCTTCTGATCCAGTTGCTGCCTCAATTTGAGCTTGAGTATCTCCATCGACAAGATGCTTTTTTGACTTCTCGTACAAGCATGAATCTGAGTAGTAGGATTCGACCCCTTTAAAGGGATCGATGTCGGCAAATTCTGTCCTCACGAGGCCGTGCTTGTCGACGTACTTGAAGCACTGGTGCAGTGTGGAAGACACGATCATGTAATCGTGTATCCAAGGATGCTCCAGGAGAATATTGTAGGAAGTGTCCGCATCTATGACATAACAGGTCACTTTTGACTGAAGGTCGCCGATTTGGCACTTCAGGCGAATCTTCCCGATTGGGTAGCTCCTGCCCGAATTGAAACTGCTGATGGCCGTACTTGTCGGCGATAGGCGATGCATTGGGATGCGCAGATGGTGTAGTAAGCTTTTCGGAATGATGCTTATGGAAGAACCGGGATCAATATACATCCGATCCACCTTGATATCGCTAATGTACCCAGTATAATACAGAGGGC
Organism: Iris pallida; assembly: GCA_029216955.1. NCBI lineage: Eukaryota > Viridiplantae > Streptophyta > Magnoliopsida > Asparagales > Iridaceae > Iris > Iris pallida. The sequence goes on from JANAVB010004176.1 coordinate 56,958, forward strand.
GCTCGTGCAGGTTGGTCTTGATGATCATATCTTGCGGAGTGAAGACAATGTTCGGCATTGAACTGTGCATGCGCTATCCTGAAGATCTGCAGGCGAGCTTTCTCCAGTGAGATTGGACTGAGCTAGATATACGTCGGCATTCTGGAGTACCTCGTTTAGTATGACACGAACATCCATGGAGAGTCTCAGGAGTTCATATAGCGATAATTTGGCCGGTATGTTGGCCAATTGCGCTAATATGTCAAAGTTGTACGGCCTCTCCAGCCCATGAGGCATCTTTCTTCGGAGCGGTTTGTCGAAGCGAGTCTCCTTCGGCATAGGCATGTCGGTCGTCGAAGGCTGCGAAGGTCCTGGAGCATCAGGGGCTGTGGGCTGATGGACTTCAGCTGAGTTACCCGATAGAGGTTGGGTTTGTGCGTCGGAGCGGGGTAACAACAACAGTAGCTTCTTCGACCTCTGTCGTGATCGTGCAGTATGATTTGACTTTTCCATTCTTCTTCTTGCTGGTGGAGGGAGGTGCGGACTGAGTCACCTCAGGTACCAAGTCCGGATGGACCCACATGATCTTCCCTCGTGATGTGGTAAGGGGCACTAGACCAGCAGCTTGGTCTCGGGGAGGTAGAAGGTTAGCGACCTCCATCTTTGCTCTGGGGACAGGTACTACTCAATCTTGAGTCCTTGTTGGAGGAAAGCTACCAAATTGTACTGATACCATGTTGGCTGCCACGGTCACCTCTTCAAAATTAATGGCCAGGGCCTTAGAATCGATGAGATATTGGATGTATCGCTTCAGCTGGTAGCAGTCTTGTGTAGCATGGTGAACATAGCGATGGTAATAACAGTACTTGGGACTCTCAATATCTGCAGGATGAGGCTCACGCGTGGGAGGAGGGAGCTGAATTCGTCCTTCTTGGATGAGAATGTCTAAGATGGGTTTAACATGGCTATCCTCGAAGGAGTAGTTCATCTGAGGCCACTGCTATTCTGTCGACTTTGATTCGGGCTTTGGGGCTGTGTCGACCACCATAGCCTGCTTGTCCTTATTATCTCGGTTGCTGAAGGAATTACCACCGTTGTTGTTGTTGACGTTAGGGTATTTGCCCTTGTCTTTCCCTTCCGAGATGTGCAATCCCAGTTGGCGGGCTTTCTTCACCTTGTCTTCTGTGCTAGTGGCACTGATGATGAACGTCTTCCAATCCTTGAATTGACTTTTGCCCATCCAGAGGCTGATAGTGGGAAGCAGTCTCTTTTGACAAATTTCAATCAAGGAAGAATCAGGGTTACCGGAAGGCAGCTTCATCGCGGTTTGGCGAAACCGCTCGATATAGTTTCTTGTTAGCTCCTTTTCTCCCTAAACAACGTCCATGAGGGTGGACATCGTTACATCTTTTCCTACTTCGTAGAACCTCTCTAGGAACATACGTTTAAAGCCGGTGAAGAAGTGGATGCAATTGTCCGGCAAGTTGCGATACCTGTCGAAGGCGACCCCTTCCAATGCTCCAATGAACAGCCGCGTAAGGATGGCGTCGTCATGAGGTAGATGGTCGGTTGTGACTTCAAAGTATGTGATGTACTTGCTTGCAGATGTCTTTCCATCGTATGGATTGATATGGAATAGTTTATATTTTGGTGGGAAGGGAATATCTCTCCACACAGCAGGATACGGTTGTCGTATCCTGAGGTCCTGACAGGTTTCTCGGGCTTGGAACATAGCCAGGAGCTCCTGGACCTCTCTTCTTTCCTCCCTAGCCTCGTCTGCAGCGGTGGGAGCCGATATTTTAGGAGGATTATCGCCCGGGTTTGGTGCAGCTGAGTTCGAGTCTATATTGACCGCGGGACCCAAGCTTGTTTGGCCAGGCGTCCTTCCTTGCAGAGTTGGAAGGGCAGCTTTAATCTCGTCCACGGACTTGACCAAAGCATGCAGTATGGCCTCGAGAGTGTCGATGCGTTGGCGATCACTGGGACCTTCTTGGTTGCTGTCCGTCATGAATACCGTCCTTACATGAGGAGAGATGGAAGAAACGGTAGAGGACGTGCCCTTTGAGTCGTACCATTGTACAGAGAAGTTGTCAGGGTATGTGGGAATGTTCTCCTCTGGTTCGGACTCAGAAAGAGTGGTACCCCCAGCTTCAGAGCTTGCCACGTCTTGAGAATTGTGGACATCCTCGGGGATGTCGGGATCTGCTGTATCTGTTTGGTGAACCATTTCCCCCGGATTATCTTCTTGGAACACCGAGTTATTATGCATATTTAGAGGAATGCTACCCCCAGCTCCAGTGTCTTCCAGAGATGTGGACGACGAATCTCCAAGTGTGGCAGATTTCGTCTTTGAGCGGGTACCTTGGTAAACTCCTCCTGTAATGGTGGTAAACAACCGTTTAGAAGAAAGTTTCTTGGTTATGCCGGTTGAAATTTTTGGGCTGGAGACATTTGTTTTTTTCCCTCTACCGCTGCCAGGAATCTTCAGAGCAGAATTGCAAGAGGCGAGGAGAAGCGCCTCGTCTTCTGAGCTTTGGTGTTACAGCCTTTGGAAGACGGACCGCCGGTCTTTTTGTACTGATGCCTTGTTGCAGCAGCAGTTGACAATGATTTGGGTGCATTGATGTCCTTGACATGTACATCAAATCTTCATATCTTTCCTTGCGCTTGTGAAGAATTACGTTGCACAAGTCACCTGCTTTGTGGGCTTGGGAGTCCTGAGCACATGAGTGTGTTGACCTCCTGCCTGCTCCCTGATGTGGGGGGTAGCGCGAGTACTTGACCCTGATCCTTATTGGGAGATTCTTGATAACTATTCCGTTCGTTGGCTGCCGGGGGCTGGACACGGGTAGTTCTGTACAACTTTCCATCAGGGGCCCGCGTAATAGTTAGCGGGACGCCCTGATAGACAGAAGTTAGGACAGCCGACTGAGCTCGCTGAGCCCGCGCTGCCCGAGACTTCTTCCTTCTAGAACCTGAGAGTGCATAGTAGGAAGAGTCTACGAATATTGGCACATGAGAGCATCTGGGGTCAGGATCGCCTGAGAGGCGGTCGAAGACTGACCGTGAGCCGCATGTAACAGATGGTATGCGGCTGGGATCAGTGGCCGTGCAGGCTGTCTGTATGCGGCTATTCTTTATGGCCGTATGATCCTTCTGTATGCGGCTAAAATTCATGGCCGTACAGGCTGTCCGCACACGGCTGGAAGTTCTGGCCGTATGGGCTTTCTGCATGCGGCTGACTTTTGTGGCCGCATGAGTTTTCTCCATGCGGTTGGCAGTTGCGGCCGCATGAGCCTCCATGCGGCTGGCGCCTTTATGCGGCTTGGACTGCATAGAGTTCTCTTTGCCCCTGCAAGTCCAGCATCATAGTATTTTTTTCTGCTGGACTTGGGGACAACAGAGTCCTCTATGGTCTAAAGTAGGGTCGCAAGCGAGACTTCTCCGCTGTCTTGGGCAGCAGAGAGTACTTCTTCGAGAGCTTGGGGAGGAGCGAATGATTTGGGTCTCCACTCTCTGTGGGCCTTCTTCGTGCGGACTCACCGCTGGACCGGGCCAGCGCTCCCATCAGAAAGCATTTCTTCAAATGCATGTTGGTCGAACCGGGCGACCAGTATTTGTTGAGTGGAGCCAAGTTTGGCTGCGTCTGATTGCGTCACCAACTCCTCAGCCGTAGAGAAGTTATTCCCCAGCAGAGTCGCCATCGTGTTTGCCATTGATTATGAAAGAACAGAACAATTATATGGGAGGACTGGACTTTTACTTCACAATATAAACTCGCTCGGACAAAGAAAGCCTAGGGACGAAAACCTAGATACAGCAATCTAAGTATAATTATTTAGTTTTTCTGGGGGATGACGGTAGAGGCTAGGAAAAGCGACGGCAGCTCTGTCTTACTCCTTGGACGATCAGACGTAGCCTTAGCTCTGATGAAGAAATGCTCTCAGGATTGGAAGACTCTTCTGTGCGCGCCTTTGTCTCTCTGTGTGTCCAGCCGGGTGGGGAGGATCTCTTTTACAAGGGAATGGCACCTTGCTATATTTTTTTTTCTCGGGATCCGATTCTTCTGCAAGGGAATGGCACCTTACTATTTATAGTAGTAGGGTGTGATCATTAGGGTTTGCAATGATTGTCCCTTGAAAAGTCGGTGGCCAATAATTTGGACCATTGACTTTGATTGTATCACATCTGGACAGTTAATTCTTGATTGCGCCAAATCCGTATGGACAATTAATGCTGATTGCAATGAATCTTCATAATTTATCATGACAAGCTCGGTTCTCCTGCCACGTGTCCAATTTGCTAAATTACAACAAATCTGATTTGATCTGTGTAATTATAGTGATTGCACTAAATCTGGTTGTTATGATTTACGAGCAGCCATAATTCCGAAGGGATAAGACAGCCACGTGTCTCAACAATCGCGAGGACCGCCACGTGTCTCAACCGTTATGAGCGGGGCGTCTGGCAGAGCCGCATGAGTGCGGTCTAAGTGAACCGCATACGGGTGCCCCCCACAATCCTAGCCGTATGAAGGTAGCCGCCGCATGGAGGTAATAACTTCGTGAAGGAGGCGGCCGCATGAGGGAGGCAGCCGTATGAAGTTGGCAGCCGCATGAAGGACGCAACCGCATGAAGTGGGCAGCCGCATGAAGGAAACAGCCGTATGAAGCGGGCAGACGCATGAAGGAAGCAGCCGCATGGGGGGTAGCAGCCGCATGAAGAGGGCGGGTCGCATGAAGATGGCAGCCGCATAGGGGTGGCAGCCACATAAAGGTGGACAGCCGCATTAGGCGGGCAGCCGCATAGGGGTGCTTAGGACTTGACAGATCCTGCCAGAAAGATTTTCTTCTTTTCCCAAGGAGCACGTCATCATCATTTCAGCTTTTACGTCAGAGCTGTCATTCATTGTGTCAGAGCTGTCATTCATTACGTCAGAGCTGTCATCAAAGCAATTAATTGGGAGGCGACTTTATGGCCAGCTGTAGAAGCGGACAGCGTATGGCCACGTGTCTTTTCTGAGCCGGACGGAGCTGTTGGGGAGTCTCGAGCCGCATAAAGTTCTGAAGGATTCCTGGGCCGCATGAGGCTCCCTCTGTTTGGAGCCGTATGGACTTTTCTTATCCTTTTCTATGCTTCTACACCAATTCCTTTGCATGCTCATAAGACTCCTGAAAAGTCTTATACTTCTGAACCACAACTTGAGCCTTCAGAGCAGGCCTCAAGCCCTGCTCAAACCGATGAGCCTTAGATGCTTCGTCAGTAAACTTCGTGATTGCATACTGAGACAGTCTTGAAAACTCTATCTCATACTCCTTCACTGTCAAGTTTCTCTGCTCGAGCTTCTGGAATTCCAATTCCTTTGCTCGCTCCTCAGTCAAAGAGAAATACTGAGCCAGAAAGGCCTCGCGGAACATCTGCCAAGTAATTTTCGTTGTCCCATTCACTCCCGCAATAATCCTTTTCTGACTTTGCCACCAGTAGTATGCGTTGGAAACCAGCAGTAGTTTCACACATGATACCCTCTCGGATCTAACAATACCCAAAGCTTCCAGGTGATCCTCCACTTCAACTAGCCAATCCATAGCAATGGTGGCTTCTTCTGCCCCTTTGAATTCTTTGTTGCATATCTTCTTAAACTTTGTAATGTCGGCCACTGCAGTGGTTTTTTTTGCTGCCGGGGGTTCCTCTGCGTCCATAAGTTTGCTCTCTCGTGAGACTGGAGTGCCTTGAGCCCCATTGTTCACCACTGATCGGACCAACTGTTGCAAGGTATCTAGCTGCTTCTGTTGGGCCTCGAATTGCTTTGCGTTCTGCCTCTGCTGGCTCTCCATCATAGCCAGCATCCTCTCCATAGGGTCGGTTGAGGCTACCACCCTTGAGCTACTCGTGTTGTTCGTTGTGCCCGCCTTTGTCATCTTTGCAAAAACAGAGAAGCTTGTTAGTCTAATAAAATATTTATAGACTTATTGTGTAGAACATCTCATTTCGGGACATTAAAACCAATGTTGTTCGAGAAGCAATAAAGCTGGTGTCATTTTCGAAATCTTAAAACCAAGAAATTCCTAAGAAAGTAAAGCCGTGCTCTGATACCAAACTGTCACGCCTCGATTCGGGGAATCGTTCACCTCCGCTTTGATTCACGTCGAATCGTTCGTCCTCGCTAAGGCGTGATGCCGTACAAGTCTGGAATTACACTTGTACAAGGCATGCTCGTGTTCCTTTTATGAAAGAGACATTTTGAATAGAGATTCGCAGCGGTTGATAAAAAGTTTGGGCAACACAGATATGATCTGAAATAAGTTCTTTATTGATATCTTTGAAATTATATTGCATAAATATAAGGCTCTCAAACAGCCGAGATGAAATGCCAAACTTGGCTACAACTTGCAAAAATATTGAAATGAGATACAACTTGTTCCATACATCATATCCCTTTATTAATAATGCGACAATAACCACCTTCAGCAAATGCCTTCTTTTTCAAGTAGAAACTTCAAGATGTACGAAGCTTCTAAAGAGTCAGACAGCAAGCCTTCAGCGTCTATGATTATCCACTAGGTTCCTGGCACCTGTGGAGACGAGGGTCAGTACATTGCCACATATGTACTGGTGAGCGGCCGTAACCAATCTCACCATAAATCAACAGTAGTAAAATTACATGAATGATCACTATTGATTTGTATTCTTTCTATCTTGCCTTAAGGTCCATTAACAATTCATATATTTGATGAGAAATATAAGGAGCATACAGTGATGTTAGAAACATAAGCAATTCATGTTGTTCTAACATAAGCAATTCATATTGATCACCAATTTGGTGAATCTTACCCACGGTCGATAGCTATCCCTTTAAATATTTATGAATACCACTTACTCTGCCTGCATAAGACATTGTTAGCTATGCCACCTGTCTATATGAAGGTCACTGACTACATGCCATCTGGGACATCTTGGTCGGATGGCTCCCCTTCAGCGGTGGATAGCTAGCCCATCCGGAAGGTTCCCGAAAGACCGTGCTACTACTTCAGCACTGTGCTACTACTTTAGCACTATGTTTCTCCTAGGCCGAATCGGTTCCGTAGCCTCGGAATACCGTTCGAGGAACTACCTTGTATACAAGTTGTCCATGACCAAGCATGCAATACAACTTAACTAATAAGGGACATGACATGCATGCCAATAGCATCTTCCACACATAGTCGTAGTTCTCATTTTATCTTACCATTTTCCCATCTTTCAAACTTGCCATCTTACCATCTTACTTTGAGCCATAGGCTCGCATATTCGTTCATCCCACCAAGGGACTATTCATTTGTAACCCATTCTTTCGAACGAAGTCCGATATACTTATCGCCCAATACTTGGGTCTTTGCATCACCTGTTAAACAATTCATATAGCATACGAGCATCATTCGATTTACAACATAAGCCTAGCCATGTGATAATTTATCTTTCATTATCTTTTCCGTATTATTACTTTGTATCTTTATTAAGCACCGAACGTAATAACAAGTCTACCATTGTTATGCGCGAAGATCAAGGATCGTCGAAGGATCAAAGCCACTCACTTGTTGGTGAATTGCCGAGAGAAAGAGGTCTTCCACGTAACGTCAAGCTAGGTTCACTGCGTTAGCACCTGCATTGGCACCAACGTTTGGTCAGCATACTTCTTCCCTTTCTCTCAGTGATTCGATATGAAATGTGTAGACAGTGAAAGTAAATCCATGAAAACATTCATCGAAAACAATCACGAAAACGTACACAAAAACCAACAGCAAAGCGACATCGAAAACCAGCAGGGCAACGGCCTCAGGGCAAGCGACTTTATATAGAACTTTCTCCCAAGATGCGTGCTACTGCATCTTGGGCATCATTTTAAAAGAGTCCAATCCATAACGAGGAAAGGATCTCAATTCATTATCCTGCGATCCAGGTAAAGTTTCCCCAAGTATGGTTCCCCAATTCTCATCCGACTCGGCCATTCGACCGCTAGCTCGTTCCATGCTCCGCAACGGATTCAGGGCATTACAAGACTAGACTGAGTTAGACTTCATCCAATCAATCACGGCCAAACAATAAGTACGGCTTGATACTTTCACTAACGAGGGTTATCACAGGCCTAGTTACTAGCAAGATGCAATGAGATATTCCAACAGCCACAAGCCCTGCAGACCATCTAGGTTATCCAAGTCGAATATCGTTCATGAAGGATGCAACACATGACAGTGTGCTGGAAATGTGCCCTACTCGTCGGCAGGCTACAAGTCCACTTGCGCGCCCAAATAACGGGATTGCCTGTAACTGGGAAATCTCTTCATGACTACTGGGTTATTCTAGTTATTAGCCTTAGTCAATTTTAGTAGGTACCCCTGACCGTGGTAGTCAGGGGTCCCGTCCTAGACATGATGCAAAAGTATTGGTTTATTTGTACAAACACAATCGTATACGGTGTCCAGGCCATTCATTCTTGTCATGTCATACTAGCCGTCGCAACAGCATTCAATAGTTCCCATTAGGCTTGCTTGTCATGCCAGATCTTGTCATGTCATGTCATGTCATGTTAGTTACTTGTCATACCAAGCCATGTACAATTATCAGTCCAGTCATGTCAATTAATACAAGTTATCAAGTCCGTGACAAGAGGTGCAAGAACAATAAAGCAAACAGGTGCGCATAGGGCTCAAGCCTCTACGTGAATAAAACTATTCTAGGCTATGAGGCCCTGAGCGCAAAAATGGCTTTATGCGAGCAAGACACGGAGTAAGCTTGCTCTACGCGAGCAAGGTTATGTGTGAGCAAGACTCTACGCTCACAAATCTCCACGCTAGGCCAAGGGGCCCCAAGCGTAAAATGGCTTTACGCGAGCAAGACCAAGGAAAGACCGCTTCTACGCGAGCGGGAGCCATACGCGAGAGGGAACTCTACACGGGCAAGTCTCTACGCTAGCAAGCACCCTATGCAAGCAGAAATTTACGCGAACGAGCACCCAAGTGAAACTCTACGCACGCAAGTCTCTACGCGAGCGAGGGAGAGTCTACGCGAGCACGACTCTATGCGTGCACGAGTGGCCCCCGCGTAAAGTTCAAGTGAACTCGGCGTAGAAAGGATTACGCTGGCACGCAATACGTGTACGTAAAGGGGACACTATGCTGGCACATTTAAGATATGTGCGTAAAACTTCATCTTCTCTCCAAGGCCAAGACAAGCAGGCGTAAAAGCTCAAGAGCTCAAGAAAGCCCCATCTCGGTCAAGACTCGATGAAATCCAACCATTCCAAAACCAAACTTACGTAACATCAAAATGCCTTCTATATAGAACTCTTAGTTTTTGAAAACGGGCCAGTTTAGTAGATCAAAATCGAGAAATCCGAAAATACAACAAACTTAGATCTATATGAAAAAACCATGGAAACTAAAAATGCTAAGTACTAAAGTGTTTAGAATCTCATGAGGAAGACAATGGAACAATAAAACTTGAGTTCCTCCATGAAGCAAGTTGTACTTGCCTACGGTGGTGCTCGGTGCAGAATAAATGAGGAAGAAGAAAAGAAGTAGTAAATGAGGAGAGAGAATGGTTGTCGGGTTAATAAATGAGGATGGTGGTAGGGGTTTGCATATCAACCCAAACCGAGCCCAACCAAGCCGAAACCCAACCGAACCCAATAGGCAAGGCCAGGATAAACCACATGAACCAGGAAATGCTAACTAACCCATGCCAATACAAAACCCAAGACTAGCCAGTCAAGACAAGTCGAACCAAAATGAACCCAAAATAAACCAAGCAAGATTAAACCAGTATCAAGCTAAGCAAGACAAGTCTAATTAGGGTCGGGGTTTCGTACACGTATACCAAAATACATAATACGAACTACGGGCGTTACAATTCTACCCACCTTAAAAGAATTCTGTCCTCGGAATTTAATTAAGAGGCTAGAGAGGCAAGGGCGAGCTATACTAAGCAATCAATCAAACAATCAATCATACAAGCAAGGAATCGAAGGCATGAGGCATAAGAAGACATTATACCTCATGAGTCAAACAGGTTGGGATATCACGATCGGATATCATCTTCACGCTCCCACGTTGACTCACCCAAAGAGTGATGATCCCAAGAAACACGGACTAACTTGATAGTCTTGTTCTTGAATATCTTCTCTCTTCGGTCCAATATGGATACGGGTCTCTCCTTACATGAAAGGTTAGTACCAACAACCAATTCCGAATGATCAAGGACATGACTCGGATCTGGGATATACCATCGTAAGTAGGATACATGGAAGACATCATACACCTCATACAACGACGGCGGGAGAGCGAGACGATAGGACACATCTCCTACTCGCTCTAGAATGTCGAATGCCCCGATATACCTAGGACTAAGCTTTCCCCATACGCCAAAACAAATGACACCACGGTAGGCAAGATCCTGAGGAATACATGGTCGTCGACGAAAAATTCAAGGGGACGTCGATGAGAATCGGCCCAATGGCGCTGGCGATCTTATGCAACTCAAAGATGATCTCTGACTCTTTGACCACCTCAACTGTCTGAGTAATCATTTCTAGACCAAGCATCTGCCTTTCTCCATCATCGTCCCATGCTAGCGGGGATCTGCACTTCCTACTATACAGTGCCTCGAATGGTGCCATCTAGATACTGGCTTGGAAACTGTTATTGTACGAGAACTCCACCAGGTGCAGGTGATCCTCCTATGAACCACCGAAGTTGAGTGTACAAGATCTCAACATATCTTCAAGGTTCGTATGGTACGCTCTGACTGACCATCTGTCTGCGGATGATAAGCTGAGATGAACTGGAGGTAAGTTTCCAAACTTTCTTGCAGACTGCACCAAAAGTGCGACGTAAATCTTAAATCTCTGTCCGAGGTGATACTGACTGGAACACCATAAAATCTGACAATCTGCCTGAGGTACATCTCTGTTAGCTGAGCCGTCGACTGACCAACTCTGACGGAAGAAAGTGAGCTACTTGGAGAGTCTATCGACTATAACCCAGATAGCATCTCTTCCAGCTGGGGATCTAGGTAATCAATCACGAAATCCATGGTGATATGCTCCCGTTTCCATTCTGGAATCGACAGGGCTGAAGAAGTCCACTGGTCTCTGATGCTCAGCTTTAACTTGTTGGCAAACCAAATACCGAGAGACAAACTGGGCTATCTTTCTCTTCATGCCATTCCACCAAAAGTGCTGATGGATATCACGGTACATCTTATGCTACCGGAATGAATGGAATACTGTGAACTGTGAGCTTCTGCCATGATCTCCTGTCTGATATCACTACTGGGTACACAAAGATGCCTCACATGTCGAAGTGTACCATCCTCATGGATACATAACTATGGTCTTCGCCCTGCTACAATTCTGTAAGCCGCTGAAGGTTAGAATCTGATGACTGAGCTAACCTGATCCTCTCAATTATACTGGACTGAACTTGTATGCTGGCCATCAATGCCATACTGGTAGAAGGATAACTTCTATACCCATCTTCTGAAGATCTGCTAATAACTCTGGTTGCGCTGTGAGGAAATAAACTCTGGCTCTCATGCTCAACGCATCTGCGACTACATTGGCCTTTTCTGGGTGATATTGCAGGTTGATGTCATAATCCACAAGGCTCTAGCCACCTTCTCTGACGTATGTTGAGATCCTTCTATGTGAATACATACTTCAGGCTCTTGTGGTCGATAAAAATCTCCACCTATCTCCATACAAGTAGTGTCTCCAAAGCTTAAGTGCAAATACTACTACTGCCAACTCCAAGTCATGGGTCGGGTAATTTCTTTTATGATATGAAGTTGACGTGACGCATAAGCTATTACCTTCCAATGCTGCATCAAAACACATCCTAAACCTCTGGCTGAAGCATCACAATATACTGAAAATCCTCCGGTCCCATCCGGAAGCGTGAGAATGGGTGCCTTCATCAAGCCTCGCTTCAACTTCTCAAAAGATTCCTGACATTCTGCTGTCCAAGCAAACTGCACATCCTTGCGGGTCAACTGGGTCATAGGTGCTGAAATCCAAGCAAAATCTGAAACAAATCGCCGGTAGTAGCCGGCCAATCTAAGGAAGCTACAAACCTCCACTGCTGTTCTGGGTACTGGCCATGTCTCAATGGCTACTATCTTCTGGATCCACTTCTACCCCACCCCTGGTAATAATATGACCCATGTACGAAACGATCGAGCCAGAACTCGTATTTACTAAACTTCGCGTACAACTGGTGCTCTCGAGAATCTGGAGGACAATTCTGAGATGCTGCTCATGCTCCACTTCACTCTTGCTATAGATTAAGATGTCGTATATGAACACAATCATGAATTGATCCAAATAAGGTATAAAGATACGATTCATGAGGTCCATGAATACAGCCGACGCATTGGATGCTTCAAATGGCATAATAAGGAACTCCCAATGCCCATAACTAGATCTGAAAGCTATTTTCGGGATGTCCTACTTTCTGACTCTGATCTGATAGTATTCTGACCGTAAGTCAATCTTTGAGAATACTGCTGCTCCCTTGAGTTGATCAAACAAGTCATCTATCCTCGGGAGAGGGTATCTGTTCTTGATTGTCACTGAGTTCAAGTACGATAATCTACAAATAATCTAGATGTACCATCCTTCTTTTTTACGAGAAGCATCGGGGCTCCCCAAGGCGATCACTTGCATGAATGAATCTCTTGGTCCTAAGTTCTTCAATCATCTTGTACAAGATGTTCAATTCGGACGGCGCTATCCTGTAGACTCTCTCTGACACTGGTGTTGTCCCTGGTATCAAGTCGATAGTAGACTCGATCTTTCGCTCTGGCGGCATTTTGGAAGCTCTTTTGGGAAAACATCTGGAAACTCTGGGGCAACTGTACTGCTGCTACTGCCATCCACAGTACTAGAGGAGAAGGTTCAACTTGCCTCGGGAAAAGGAAAACTCTGGCTCGCCTGGAATGCTAAAAACAACCCTGCTAATATGGCAGTCTATCCTAGCATACTGGTCCCTTAACCAATCCATCCCTAAGACCACATCATAATCGGCCATCGAGAACTCTATCAATCTAGCGGGGAACTCTCTACCGCTAACCACGATCCGATATGATAAAAACACTATCTACTCCCACAAGACCGTTACCAGCAAGTATATTGAGTTTTACTGATAATGACTCAGGCTCCAGTCATATCCGTATTGCGAATCGTACAGACATAAATAAATGAGATGCACCAGAGTCAAATAATACTGACGTTGGAGAGGAGTTGACGAGAATAGTACCCCACTACTTCACCTGGTGCCAATCCTTCTTATATGGTCATCGCCATCGCCTGACCATGTCCTCTGGGTGCGGGTCCCCTCTGTTGAAAACCTCTCCGTTTGCTCTGAATTAGGACTTGGGCTTGGGCATACTGCTGGGGGTTTTGTTGCTGGAATACTTGGGACTGAGGCGGCAAGGGCCTCGAAAACTGTTGTTGCTGCTGGAATGGTGCTGGTCCTCTCACCGAAGGACTACAAAAGGTCGAAGAAGAGGAACTCCCCCTATTCGGACAGTTCCTAACCCTATGGTCGGTGCTCCATAAACCAATACAATCCCTCTGCTCTACGACATTCTGCTACCACATGTCCTGGCTTCCCGCAATGTGAACATCCCGCTGCGAGAGAGTGCTTCTGCTGCTGAGGATTCGTGCAATTGAATGTTGAACCAACGTCATGAGGCCGCCCGCCTCGGAGTTCCAATTCTCAAAGCCCTAGCTGCCGGGGCTGGTGCTGAAGACGATTCATATGGCCATGAGATCGCTTTCGACCTCCGATCCTATCCACGATCCTCGGAAGGTATACTCGTGCCTCCTAGCTGCTCTCAATACCGCATCAAAAGTCTGATGCTCAAACTGCTTAACTGCCAATAAAATCTCTAGATGGAGCCCTACTGGAACCGCTGGGCTCTGTCGAACGGTCGCTACCAAGGTGGGAGCAAACCGACTAAGTCTTAAAACTCGACCGTATATCTGTCGACCGTCCTGTCCATCTGCTTCAGATTGGTGAACCTCGCCTGTAGATCGTACCGAGCTACAGCATCGAAGTATTTGATCTAGAATCTCTCACGAAATACTGTTGATGCAATACGTGCCACTAATCCAATGGCCTATGCCGCCCACCAGCTGTGGACAAGATCCAATAACTGTAGGCATACTACCGCCACCTTCTCGTTCTCGGGCGTCTTTGCTGCTTCTAGAATCACTTCTGAATCCTACAGTCAAGCATCTGCGGCAATAGCACTTCGCTACCATCTAAGAAGAGAGGGTTCAAGCGCTTGAAGCTATTGGCTACCAAGTTCCCTTGATGACCGTCTATTCAGAGCATCTTGTACTGCCTGGTGCAGGGCATTGCCCCGACGATCTTGAGATGCTAGCAATGTCCTGATGAGACCCACCAAGGTGCCATCATCAGGCTCTGCAGGCTGGACTGGCTGAACTGGTGGCTCTTGACCCCCAGAAGGCATGACTCTGGAGGCTACTCCTGAATACTGGGCTTGATCTCTAGGTTGCTGCTGGCCCATGGGAGGTGCTCCGCCTTGCCGATCGGTAGGACCAGGAATAATGCGACTGAAGAAGACGACACAGGGAACAATAAGGAAGGACCAGGACAGATCAAAGATACAAGCATGTGATCAGGTCAAGAATTCAGGATTCAGAAGATACGAGCAGAGATCAAAGGCGAGTGCTGATTGAGACATCTATTCGTAAACCCTCACATATCTTGATTCACAAGACCTGCATGGGCCACCTCTTAAACCATATAACGCCCCAGAACCAGAATACTGGAGAGCGGGGGTATACATAGCCAGCTACGTATATTAAAATAGAATCTACCTCGCTATACGGTCATGGCTGTCTAGATATGAGGGTCTAACTGCAAGCCATCAGTCTCTTATAGTCATGAACAAGCCTATTGTCTCAATCTCAAGCAAGTAGTAGCAGTTACAAGATGTTAGACTATCAAATATACAATAGTAAGACGTCCCATAAATTACATATTTGGATGATCATGAAGCTAGTCATACAAAATGAGAAGACTAGCAAGAGTTTCAGTCATACATGATCAACCCTAGAATTTGCTATCATGCTACAGCCCATAGGCAGACAGTAAGTAAAGTGCAATCGAGCTAACACGTGCTCGCCGGCTAAACGCCTCAAAAGAATATTTTATAACAAAATGGGAGAACAAAAAGGAAACCCACTCGTTGCCTTGGTTACGCCTGGTGGTCACCATTTGGCTGGAAGGTAGGAAGATCCTCTGGAGCTACTCTAGTATCTGGCCATACAAAACTAGTTGGGTCAGATCCCAGAAAGAGCAAGTGCCACAAAGGAGGCTTCACTTAAGAACTAAAACCAACAATTAGCACAAAATATTATATAAAAAAGACTGGAAAATATAGAAAATCATGATGATATATGATAAGATAACCATGGGACTATTCAGATAACCAAGTTACAACCCTTTAACCAAACAAGGACCGAATTGTAATCCTTCGTCTGAACGGAACTTGGTTTCTACCATTTATCGATAAAGTAAAGCACAAGCAATCAGGTCATGCAACAATCTTGTACAGGATCAGGACAAGACTAGACTGAGTTAGACTCCATCCAATCAATCACGGCCAAGCAATAAGTACGGCTTGATACTTTAACTAACTAGGGTTATCACAGGCCTAGTTACTAGCAAGATGCAGTGAGATATTCCAACAGTCACAAGCCCTGCAGACCATCCGGTTATCCAGTCGAATATCCATTTATGAAGGGTAAAACACATGACAGTGTGCTGGAAATGTGCCCTACTCGTCGGCAGGCTACAAGTCCACTTGCGCGTCCAGATAACGGGATTGCCTGTAACTGAAAATCTCTTCATGAGGATTGGGTTATTCTAGTTATTAGCCTTATTCAATTTTAGTAGGTACCCATGATGGTGGTACTCAGGGGTCCCTTCCTAGGTATGATGTAAAATAGTATTGGTCATTTGTACAAACACAATCATCGATAGTGTCCAGGCCATTCATTCTTGTCATGTCATGCTAGCCGTCGTAACAGCATTCAATAGTTTCTATCAGGCTTGCTTGTCATGTCAGGTCTTGTCATGTCATGTCATGTTAGTTACTTGCCATACCAGACAATATACAATTATTAGTCAGTCATGTCAATCAATTCAAGTTATCGAGTCCGTGACAAGCGGTGTAAGAACAATAAAGCAAATGGGTGCGCATAGGGCTAAAGCCTCTGCGCGAATGAAACTATGCTAGGCTATGAGGCCCTGAGCGTAAAAATGGCTTTACGCGAGCAAGACACGGAGTAAGCTAGCTCTACGCGAGCAAGGTTATGCGTGAGCAAGACTCTACGCTCACAAATCTCTACGCTAGGCCAAGGGGCCTCAAGCGTAAAATGGCTTTACGCGAGCAAGACCAAGGAAAGACCACTTCTACGCGAGCGGGAGCCCTACGCGAGAGGGAACTCTATGCGGGCAAGGCTCTACGCTAGCAAGCACCCTATGCAAACGGAACTTTACGTGCACAAGCACCCAAGAGAAACTCTACGCATGCAAGGCTCTACGCGAGCGAGGGAGAGTCTATGCTAGCATGACTCTACGAGCACGAGTGGCCCCTGCGTAAAGTTCAAGTGAACTCGGCATAGAAAGGATTACGCTGGTTTAGTAGATCAAAATCGAAAATTCGAAAATGCAACAAACTTAGATCTACATGAAATGAACCATGAAACTAAAAATGCTAAGTACTAAAGTGTCTTAGAATCTTGTGAGAAAGACAATAGAACAATAAAACTTGAGTCCTCCATGAAGCAAGTTGTACTTGCCTACGGTAGTGCTCGTTGGAGAAGAAATGAGGAAGAAGAAAAGAAGTAGTAAATGAGTAATAAATGAGGAGAGAGAATGGTTGTTGGGTTAATAAAAAGGATGGTGGTAGGAAGGGGTTTGCATATCAACCCAAATCGAGCCCAACCAAGCCGAACCCAACCGAATCCAATGCAGGCCAAGGCCAGGATAAAACACATAAACAGGAAATGCTAACTAACCTATGCCAATGCAAATCCAAGACTAGCCAGTCAAGACAAGTCGAACCAGGATGAACCCAAAATAAACCAAGGCAAGATTAAACCAGGATCAAGCTAAGCAAGACAAGTCTAATTACGGGTCAGGGTTCCGTACACGTATACTAAAATACATAATACGAACTACGGGCGTTACAAGTTGATCAGTCATTACCTGAAAGTATTTGAGGTACTGACTTGGAGATGTACTGCCATCAAATAGCATAATAGTAGGGGTTTGTATTTGGGAGAAAATTGGACTTCTTCTATTCTATGGGATAAGGCTGCTTGATCCCAAGTTTCTGCAAGCCATCTTTCTGTTTGAAAGCCTTAAATTGAGTACGTAAAAGTTTTACGGCCTCATAGGTATCTCCTGATGACTGTGGAGCATTGGATTGATTTGACATATTAGGAGGAGGTATTGCATGATAAGTACCACCCCCAGCACCGATTGACTTAGAATAACCTGCACAGGTATAGAACCGATGTAAGAAGACTGTACCCCCAGACCAATGTTGACGGGAGCTGATGTTGTTATTGGTTCTTGGGTCAAAATTAGATTTGCGATATGTGGAACTGTATGTTGTGTCATAATTACCGCATGTATGCCTGTCATCATCTCAACCATGCTCTTCAAACTAGCTCCAAAACAGCAATTCTCTGCTCTTGACTATTAACACTAGAAGAATCTTGATCTTCTGTGATGACATAAGCAATCATTTCTCTAGCCATTGAAGACGAGCTAGTAGAAAAGATGGTCCTTTCAGAACTTTTACTATCAGCATCACAGTTATATAAGGAATCACCCCTAAAATAAGTGATAGGGATATCCTTTTGACTGAGAGAATCTTGGTTGGAATCAAGAAGATTCTTTTGACCGATTGTTTCTTGGTCAGAAGGAAGATTCCTTTGACCGATTGTGTCCTAGTCGGAAAGAAGATTTCTTTGACCGATTGTTTCTTAGTCGGAAGGAGATTCCATTGACCGATTGTATCTTGGTTGGAAGGAAGATTCCTTTGACTGATTGTGTCCCGACTTCTTGATCTAGTATATCAGTATACTCCTTCGCGGATTCATGAATCCGATCTAAGTATTGATGACTGGGATTATGTGATGCAATATGTCTCGGGCGTTTTCCAACCCTAATGTTTCGAGACGTCATGTTGATAGAGGCATACAACAATTCATCTTCATCCCATATCATCGGTTGAGGAACCTGAGAGTAATTCAGATGGTCAAAGACAGACCGTTTAGCTAATTGATAGCAACATTTGATAACTATCTCATGGTAAAGATTACAGTAATGTTCTTGGGAATGCATTGGATGAGACAGATTTGGGATCTTCGCTTCTGTTTAAGAATTTCATGGAGATCGGTTACAACATCGGATGAGAAGAGGTCGAAGGAACATATTCTTTAATGATATTAGGAACATGATTCCTATTCTTGAGATATCTCATTCCTTGAGTGTACAATAAAGTGCTGAGTTGATTAGCATAGGTGAAGGGGTTCTTGACTTCAGAAGTCTGTTCTGGCATAAGTTAGCCATTGGCGTAGTCTGTTTGCGTTTTGCTGAAGTAGTAGTTGACTGGCGCCTGTTGAGATAGCTACGCAGGTCAGATAGATCTGCTACTTGTGTATCTGTCTGAGATACTAGTAGTTTATCCTGCTTAGATCTTGAGATACGGAGGGTAGGAAGATCCGTAGTTACATTTTTGGGATTCGACATAATTCTTTTTTGTGTTGTGCAACCTGTTCTCATGTGCATGCTCTGGCGCAACTGAGTGACAGAAATCTCGGTTTGAACATAACTCACTTTATTAGCAGAGATTTGATTGTCTCTGTTCAGAGGAGTAGAGTTCTTGCCCAAAACAGCTTTTACTCTGGCTGGCGCATAGGCGCCACCAGAGATATTTTCTACCGAGTAAGACTGGAGAAGATGAAGGAGTAGCCAAAAGGCATTTCCCTTTGTTTTGTGATTGAAAGGCCAAAGACGCAAGTTGCACAAGTTGAGGAAAGGCCAAAGGGCGCTTCCCTTTGTTCTGTTTAACATTCTCACTAGATAGGTTCTTCCCCGAGTTCAGAACTGGAGAAAATGAGGGAGTAGCCAAAAGGCATTTCCCTTTGTTCAGAGTCGAAGAAGCAGTAGTCGCAGGTTGCACAGGAGTTCTGGTTGGGGGAGACAGTTTACACAGGTTGTACAGGAGCCATGGTTGGTCGAGAGACAGATTGTGCAAGTTGCGCAGGAGCCATGGTTGGCTGAGAAATAGATTGCGTATGTGTACAGGAGCCATGGTTGGCCAAAAATAGATTGCACAAGTTGTGCAGGAGCCATGGTTGGTCGAAATAGATTGCGCAAGTTGCGCATAAGCCATGGTTGGCCGAAAGACAGATTGCGCAAGTTACGCAGGAGCGATGGTTGGCCGAGAGACAGATTACGCAAGTTATACAGGAGCCATGGTTGGCCGAGAAGACTTAGGAGTCCACACAGTGTGCCCTTTGCTCTTAGCAGCAACGACGGTGCGCTTGGTACCCCATCACTGATCATTGTCTTGTAAACGGCTTGGTCGACTTGAACGACCAAAGTCTTCTCCATCTTGTCGATCGAGCGGTATCACATTGAGTTGTTACTTTCTCGTCAGAGTAGAAAGTCGTCCCCAGTAGAGTCGCCATTTTGTTTGCAAAACAAAAAAGTTTGATTTCTACAAACTAAGAAAGAGTACAAAAGTATAATTGATTTCTGGGAAAGTACAACTATAGGATTCTAATCAGAAGACGATCACTTTATTCCTTGGACGATGTGATATCAAAGACACGAGCCTCTGGAGATACAATAGAACTTTAGCAGGAGATTATGTTCCTTCTGATCATTTGAGACTAATTTAAAACTCTATTTAAAGAGTTCTTTGAAATAACTATTTAGCAATTATTCTGGGTTGCGCGCACTTCAGGTTGCGTACCTCCTGTTCACTTGTGCGAGCGGTTGCACTAAATGCTAGTGACGTATGGCATCGTTTGAGTGAGATACGCATGGTCACAGGCAGTATAGTGGGCACATTTTTCGAAGTTAGTGGCCTGCGTGCCACGTCACCCTGTTCTGGACACTGTTTGATCACCTTGCGCGAGCTTCATTTGGTTGCACGGGGACACAATGTGGCAACTTGCATGAGCGGTTGCACCAACTGACACATTGCGTGAGCTGCTAGCTGTCATATTCAACTTGCGCCTAAGTACATCCTCGCCCTAACACGTTGCGTGAACTGCTAGCTGTCATCAAATCTGACCAAATCTTTTCGAGCTCCGTGTTGCACAGGATTCGAACAAATTCTTCTTGATAAGCGTGTTGTCAGCTGTCAGATAATGATGATGTCGTTATAGTTATTCGAGGAGACTGCTACGTGGCGCTCGTACAACCTGAGGTTGGCACAACCTGAGATAGGCTCAACCTAATGTGATGCAAATTGACGTAGGCACAACCTGATATGGCGTAACCTATTGATATTATGCATTTTAATGAGATGACTTTCGGATGAGTAGCATAGCTTAATTTTTAGTCTCTACAGAGGAGCAGCTACCTACCTGCGCAATCTCAGACGCACAAGGATGTTATACCCTTTCCTTCGCAGCCAACGCCTTCACTATTCAGAGGCGCAGCTACTTACCTGTGTCCGTATGAGGCACAGGATGGTGATATGCTCATACTATCTCCATTCCCACGGTGCACTCGTCTGCTCCGGTTCAGAAGCTTAAGTCACTTCTCTACAAGAGGCTTGGAAACCCATCGTAACTAATACAAGTCAGCATGTCGCTCCAAAAGCACAGTAATCTCACCAACCTGAAGCATAAGCCTACTTGTCGCCTACAGCACAGTGACTCCGGTATGAAACACAGCTTCATAAGTTGCTCTATATGCACAGAAGTCTCGTCGTCAATCGAAGCCAAGTCCACTCGTCACCTGAAAGCACAGAGGTTTCATCATCTCCAGAAGCACGGTCTACTCGTCGCCCCAGAAGCACAGCAGTACTTAGTCCTCACCAGGGGCACTGGAAGCATGGGTCCACCCAATTAGTTTGTTTAAACCGCCTCTTGCAGAGAAGATTAGGATTAAATCATGATTGATATCATATCTGATTGATTTAAATCTTAGATGATGATCAATTCGACTCCTAATCTAGGATGAAATCCTGAGATTTACTCGGCTGTATCCAAGCAAGCAAATCGGCACGTGCCACGTGTCACCTCCTTCGGTTATGTTTATAACCATCAGAGATCTCGTTTAAGAGAAATTTCGATGTCTGCCACGTGTCAGAACCGCAGAAGCCCGTACCGTACAATAACGGCAGATTCTTTCATATCTCAGGAACGCTATTGTACATCGCATATGTGCTCAGTTCTCTATAAATAGAAGGAGTTCTTCTACCACCAAAGCATCGATCGACAGAGGAAAATCGACAATCGACAATCTTCACTGGATTAGCAATCTCTATCCACGAAGAGTCGACCACCCTCGTCCACCGATCAACCAAAGAACCAACCAACCAGCCATCTTCAAGGGATCTTCTCTTCCAGACAGCCTCTTGATCGGTGACGCCAGAGTCCCATCATAGGCACCAGAGAGCCATAGCAAGTTTGATTCGTCGTCAGATCGTCAACGGAGTAAAGGAGCCGCTGCAGTGCTCGATCTCCACCGTCACACTTTTCCAGAAATCTCTTCTTCTTGTACTTAGAATATCATGTTTAGGACTTCCTTCTTTGTACACAGATACCTTATACGTTCAATAAAGCAAAAAAGTTTGTTCAACCTTTTGTTATGTCAAACATTTACAAATGCGCAGGTACCCCAGAAGTGCAGACAATAGGCAAAAGCCACAATAAGATGTACAATGAGGGTGCAGAAAGCGTTCTTTATTAAAATCACGTGTACAAGGATCTTGTAACACCCAATTTTCCAAATGAAGATAATTTTGAAATTTTATAATTATAATCATTTAATAATAATATTTAAATTATATTATGATTTTTGGTGAATTTTTAATCAATTTAAAACTATTTTAAAATATTGAATTGTGATTTGGATGGTTAACTAGTTAAACCCTACTTTTGCTAAGCCTAGAGGCTAACCATGACCAAGGGACCCTCGTCATATGATTAGGGTGACTAATAACAACTTTTTAGCCTAGGGGTATTTTGGTCATTTTGACAATTTTGTGAAATTATAATTTTGATTAATTAAATATTGTGCTAATCTTTTAGTTAAGCCTTAACCTAGAAATTTAGCCTGATCTAGATTAGCCTTGAGCTTAGAGTATTGATTAGGGTAACCTAGTAATGACAATATTATTAATATCTAGATATTTCTAGGAAAGATATTTTCCTTAGGATATTTGTAAAAAGAAAGCCTAGAACCAATAGGAAGGCTTGGAATTGGGTGGAATGATCCTAGCCACTCATCTATACCTAAACAAACCCAAATTCCCTTAGATGACCAGCCATACAAGCCCCCCCTCCTATAAGTGTAATACTTAGAAGCATTTGCCTCTTTTTACAAACCCTAGAAGAACCCTACTTGTTCTTCCCTAAACCTCTCCCAATTAATCCAAATTGAGCGCAAATTGAGTCAAATCAATTGTATCATCATCTCCAACATTAGAGGAGACTTGTGGAGGCTTGCTAGCAAGGTTGGAGGACGTTTGAACCGTAGCAAATCAAGAAAGACGTTGAATCGAGGCTCTTTACATTGAGTTTGAACACTCAATAGGTAAAACCCTACAAACCCTAGTAAATTCATGATTTCTTTACATAGATGCATCCATTTAGGGTTTCCCTAGGTGTAGCCCAAGTTTGGTAGGAAATCGTGTCTATTTTGTGTCCATATCAGACACGTATCGGTGTATTTAATTGGGTTTCGATGAAATGTCACATAGAAATGGGTTTTGGTAATTTTCAAATCTAATTACATATAGTTGATAGCCCATATGTATATATATACATATGTTTCGTCTATATAATTATGTGGTGTATATAGTGATATTATATTAATGTAATGTATATACAATATGTATGATATAGCCTATATGGCCTATAGCCTATATACATGGCACACAGCCTATGGGGTGTATCCCTATGTGATGCAACCTATGTATATGGCTTGAATGCCCAGTGAATGTGTGTTATTGGCTTGTATAGCCTAGTTTTGGTGTGTGCTTGCTAGAATAGGCTGGCTAGGCCTAGTGAGACTTGTTTGGGTTAGGCTTGACCTAGTTGACCTAGTTGACCTAGTTTGACTAGTGTAGTTGACTAGAGTTGACCAAAAGTCAAAATTGAGTCTAGATGTGACCGATTGACCTAGTTGACCTAGACAGTTGAAAAGGTTTGACTTAGAGTTGACTTTGACCTATATTGGCCTAGAAATCATGTAGATTGCATCATAAACTTTATTTACCTTATTTTAAACACAGTATAACCTATAGCTCTATTGAGGACATTGTGACTCCGGTGCAGACATCTGATATTACACTTCTCTTTTCAGAGTATCAGGCGAGTACATTCTCTGATAGTTCTTTCATTTAATTGTCAATTACTATACTTCAGTTCTAGTTAGTTCTATTTGATTCTATGTTACAAACACGATTCGATATTACTGGATCCATTTCATGCGACACTCATTTATTCTCTGTCCTCCATTTCTGGAATCACTACTGGAATCACCTACTGGAATCACTGACTGGAATCACCCTGGAATCACTAACTGTTATCATTCATATTCTAGCTGGACTTATACTATTTTCGTGTCGGGTTATGGATTCACTTATACTTGTTGGACAAGGAAGTATTGGAGTAGACATGTGAACATTCCCAAATACTGGAATCACTTCCTTGAAATTATATTGGAATGATAGCCATCCCACACTTGGCCGAGTGTGCGGTGTGCCGTATTACCTACAGCCGTTTACATGTCGATCTCGATATTTTAAAACACACTGTTAGAGTATTGTCTGGACTCACCCTGGAATCATTGATCACTGTCTGGACTCATCTTGTATTGGAATCATCTGGTATTAGATTTATATTGTCTGGACTCACATTGAGATTATACTTGACTCATATTATACTATCTGGACTTATATCATGTTACTCTAGTTCAGCTAGATTATATTTTACAGTCTTCATTGCCATGCTTCTCCTCTTATTTAGTTACCTTACTTTCCTTGTACCATAACTATTTCTCTATATCATTACCCATATAAACTGCCATATTCATCAATATAACTGTCTATAACTGCTTTATAGTTTTTTACATTTACTTGGGATTCTTGATGACTTGTACTCATTCCTATCCTGACTGGACCTGTTGAAAATATTACAGATGATTGCCTTGAGGACATTTGCCCTACTTATTTTGGAGCAGGAGATGGCTTAGTTACCTAGGCCCCGACACTCAGGAGTGATCGGGAGACTGGCTAGTAGACTTGGTTTAGTTTTCATGTTTTAGAACTTGAATTGTAATAGCTTGAGATATGATTTTGTATTTGAGATTGTTTGAGATATTTTATTTAGTAGTTGATATTGTTGTTGTTAGTCTTTAGTTATAAACTTCTGTGTTATCTTATCGTGCTTAAACTGTGATTGAGATTTCACTATATATACTTGTCCTCCCTTTGGAGTTGAGATTTGACAAGTACATTATATAATTATGTGAGTTGTTATTTAGATAGTAACCTAGGACAGCGTTCTACCGCAGACACTGCGACGTAGGCTGGACGTACCCACTTCTCGTGCCCCTACACTGGGTGTGGGTCATGACAGATCTATTATAGATTTTTTATGATTAATATAAAGACTAGAAAACCTAAAATCTATAAGTGGAAAATCTTCTTCGTAAATGCGCAGCCCCCAAACGCATAGCCTGTCAGAGAATCCCTTTCTCGTCAGAGGAAACCACTTCCTATCCAGATACGGAGGAACTCCAATGGCTAATGAAGCAACCATTGGCCCAAGCCAGAATGCAGCTCCTGCTCACCATTCTACTGCGGCTCTTGAGCAGGACAAACCACAACCTGTGGCTCTTCGGATTGGCAAACAATACAAACTCGGAAGCTTGGATCTCGAAGACTTCCAAGGTGTTTTAGGTTCGAACTCGTTATGCCAAACACTTAAGTGAATCTCAAAACTTAGTAGCAGTTCTTCTACAAGGATATAGCTTCTTTGAACTAAAGGATCCACACCAACAGTCGATTAGTGCAAGGCCAATGGCCGTTCGAAGCTAAGTCAGGATCGAGCATGACGGTGAGAAAGCTAAGAGACTGTGGAGATAACCCTTCAAAAATAATTTCCTTTATATAGGCTGAGTACGGTCCAACCCACATGCCATGTGGCCGTCGGTCAAAGACCCCCAAATTAATGGAATAAACCTAAGACTCAGTACAATGAATCCCATTAATAGGTTCATTTGACTGAATCCTAACCCACGGACTTCTTGAATTCTCCAAATGACGGTGGCAATTAAAGAAGAGGATGAATGACTCGTCTATTAAAAGCGCAGTCGTTAAATCGCCCTT
The DNA here is from genome assembly GCA_029216955.1 of Iris pallida. Taxonomy (NCBI): domain Eukaryota; kingdom Viridiplantae; phylum Streptophyta; class Magnoliopsida; order Asparagales; family Iridaceae; genus Iris; species Iris pallida. The sequence continues at coordinate 82,599 of JANAVB010004176.1, forward strand.
ATGACTTCGACAAAAACTAGCTCCTTCGACTTAGAAGCGCAGCCATTTCAGTTCGACTCAGAAGCGCAACCACTTTAGTTCGATTCAGAAGCGCAGCCACTTCAGTTCGACTCAGAAGCGCAATTACTTCAGCACGACTCAATAGCATAGTCACTTCAGTTTGACTCAGAAGCATAGCTCCCTCGCTTCAACCCAGAAGCGCAGCTCCTTCCATCCCACCCAGAAGCATAGCACGTTCAATAGTTCCTTCAGTTGACACTCTTTCGTCTGCAAACAAAGTCTACTCGTCGCTCCAAAGCATAATGACCATCATCTTCGAAACACAGCTACGTCGCCCCAAAGCATAGTAGCTCCATTGTCTTCGAAACACAGTCTACTTGTCGCCCCAAAGCATAATGACTCCGTTGTCTTCAGAACATAGTCTTCTCGTCGCCCAAAAGCGTAGTAACTCAGTTGTATTCAAAATACAGTCTCCTCATCGTCCAAAAGTACAGTAACATCGAAGCCTCACCAGAAGCGTAGATCGTATAGATGCGCTGTCCTATGAGGGGCATTATTACAC